>PVJA010054830.1:0-11418 GCA_004027025.1 Myocastor coypus
GGGTTTCAAACTCACGACCTTGCACTTGCCCAGCAGGCACTTGTGCCTCGGACCTATCTCCCCAGCCCCTCACTTGATTTTTTTAAAACATCACTTCACCACACAGCATAACTCCTGGGGCTTGATAAAACCTGGATTGCTGGGTCCAGGTCCAGAGATTTTGATTCAGTACATCTCCCAGAGTAGGGACAGATAACGTGCATTTCCAGTTTTGCTATTACAACTCAGTTTTGAACCCAGACATTAGAGCTACAGAGTTTATGCTCTGAGAAAATGCACTTCAGTCTATCTGCCTCTCTGTATCCCTGCGATCTGATATGTTAAGAAGTACAAAAGAGATCACCTACCAATGCAGATGAAAACATTTATAATGATTGCCAGCCACCCAGTATGGACCTTGGACAAAATCAAAGATGTGATAGGCAAAGCTAATCACCTATTGAGGCATTTCTCACATTTCTGTTCAAACAGCTCATTTTCTTAATGTGCAAATTGTCTTTGTCGCTCAGAGCAAGAGTCTTGATTAGTTATCAATCTCACACTTTCTGGGTTCAAGAATAAAGATCTGGAGCTATGTGATCCAACATAGTTGCCACCGGCCATGCCACTAGCAAGTACTCCATGGGGGCCAGTTACAGTGGAGAAATACACAAAGACAAATTCACACCAGACTTCAACAAGAACCGGTGTGAGAAAAGAGTATTTGAAAATTTTTCTTAGGTGCCACCCGGCTAGCTCAGTGAACTAAAGCACCTACTTAGGCAGAGCGCAATAGCCGGGGTTCGATCCCTGGAGTGCTGTGCCAGCCCCTCCCCTGGGGCATACTGAGATGGCCACTGAGACTGGGCATGATGGCGCATGCATGTAATCCCAGAGCTTGGGAGACTGAAGACAGGAGGATCCCTACAAGTCAAATCTGTGTAGTGAGATCCTGTAAACCCTGTACCCCTTGTACTAAATGCATTAAGAAAAAAGAAAATCGTTGTTACACTGTTTGCACACTACAATAACATTTTGAGTAGATTGGGTTAAATAAACCAAGGTAATCCATCTGACATTAACTTTTTCAGTAGTTTCAATACTCTTCTAACTTTTTAAAAATTACATATGTGGCTCACATAATATTTCCACTGGACAGTGCTTTCTAGAATATTCTAGAATAGTTATTAAAACATCTAGAATAGTTTTCTATGCTGGAAATACATATTTTCTCAATTAGGTTTTAAATCTAGACTCAAATGTCACGTTCCTCTAGATTCTGAATGTGAAATGAACTCTACAGGCCTCTTGATTTAGTCAAATTCAGAAAACGAAATAATCTGGTGTTCTATACTTTTATCTGTTTCAAAAGTAGTGCATTTGCTTGTCCGAAAACTATTTTGTATTTTCTGAAACACAGGAGAGATTCCTTTACGGTCTATGAACTGACACTGCAAACTCCCTAAGCTAAAGATTCTGTAGAATTTACTTCATCTTTATTTACTCTGATTAAAAGATTCTGGAACCATGGTGTTAAGAAGAAATAATGAGTAGTCTCCATTTACTTGCCACATTTTTCACACTGAGAGCCACAAACGACAATGCAGCATGGTATTAAGTGGGTTGAGTTTTCCCATAGACATTAGATAATTAAGGCTGGGCTCTTGACCAAGGACTCCAGATCAAAGGGAATAAATAAGTATGGCAGGGGGAAGTATACAACCTCTAGCCTCTATGAATATTTAAAAGGATCCGTACAGTAGATGGGCTCAGAGGACACATGCCTGAGATGGAAACCTAGAGAAGTGTAAGAAAATGGCAAATGTTGAGTCTATGTATTCTGCATATGCCACCTCATTTAATGGGACACCAAGTAAACTGGTACCATAGGAATCTTTTCCCCAACTCCACTTTCCAAGAATAGAGATTTTTAAAAAAAGGTATTTGTATTTTTTAAAGTATATAAACTATACAGAATTATACCTGTCAAGTATGCATGGAAGATTGTTTTACTAAAGAACGTAGGCACCAAATAAAAGATAAATTTTCACTGTGACTAGAGTTCATGCTAAACTAACACACTAGTTAAAATAAGCACCACATGTTTCAATAATTAAGCAGTTTTCCACCTTAGAAAGAGGAATTCCTTATTCTTCAAATAGAAGCCTGGGAAGTTTAAACTTAATATTATCAGTCAGTAAGTTTCCCTCTAGCTAATAGAGGTATTCAATAAGGACACCTCCTGAAATTCCTGCTATGGTTTCTCAAGAGTGAATGACGATACGGGAACACACAGTCTGGAGGGGAAGCGAGAGGCCAGGCTTTCCAGAGTGCTCCCTCTCCCTGCCCTTTGCTTTTTTTTCATTGTTAAGTATATTGGTACAATGTAGATATGCCTAATGATCACATTCATCATAGGGAGTTTGTACCTGTCCATGACACATCCTGACCCTTGTTTTTATCCCATTCCCTTCCCCTCCTTTTCACACTTCCTTTCCTCTTTTACAAAGCTTTGTTGTTTTGTCTTTCACTTCTCACCACCCCCTCCCATCCCGAGTCCTCCTTCCTGAACACTCATTAGCTTAAGTTTCAGGAGCAGGCTCTGAGTGCAGGGCGGGGACAAGGGGAGGCCACCCTCCTGAGGCTGCAGAGACACAGCCCTACCCAGGTGCTAACAATCCCCCTGGGCCAAGGTGACCTCTTGTGTATTCCGTCTACCTTTTGTCACTGCTGCGGGGAAGAGTGATAGGGGGACAGCAGTCACCCTCACTGGGGTGACATGTTACATAGGGACTATAAATTAGTAGGGCCACCACACGGAACAGTAAGGAGGTTCAGAAAACTAAAGAGCGAATAGTCACATGACCCAGCTGCCACACAACTGGATACATAGGCAAGAAGAAATGAAATCAGGGGCTTGGGAGATAGCTCTGTGGCACAAGTGCCTACGTGGCAAGTGCAAGGTTGTGAGTTTGAACCCTGGTCCCCACCCCACCCCCCCCAAAAAAAAACCAAGAGATGAAATCAATATTTGGAAGAGACATCTATACCTCAGGGTCAGTGTAACACTAATGCCGAGAATTAAGACATGAAAACAGCTTAGCTGTCCACTGACAGATAAAGAAATTTAGTATGTACATGCCATGGAGTATTATTCAGCTACCAAGAAGAACTAAGTCCTGTTATGTGCAGCTACATAGATGGACCTAGATGACATTATGTTAACTGAAATAACCCAAGCAGAGAAAGACTGATACGGTAATGCATATCTAAAACCCCAACAACTGGGGAGGCTGAGGCAAGAGGATTCCAGGTTTGAGTCTATTTTGAGCAGTTCAGTGATTCAGACAGACCTTGTCTCAAAATGAAAAATGAAGAGGGGCTGGTGATGTAACTCCAAGCAAAGCAACCTGCACTCCATACCCAGCAGAAAGTGGGTAAAAAAATTCCCAAACAGTTGGAAAAAATGAATTTTGAATATTTCCAACAATGAGAAATGACAAACAGGAAGGGCATTCTTTTCTCTGGAAGAAAAAGATGTAAGTGCTTGTAGTTTTCATCCACGAGGGAGATTACTCCCTCTGTGTGCTCCTTGCATCTTTCCCCACCCATTTTCTTCCTGTTTTGTTTGGTGGTGGTTCTAAAAACCAAGGCTAGAAAGAATGTGGGGGAGCTGAGCATGGTGGCTCATGCCTGTAATCCCAGCACTTGGGAGGCTGAGGCAGGAGGATCAACGCAAGTTCAAGACCAGCCTGGGCTACAAAAGTGAGCTCAAGGCCAGCCTGAACTGTGCATCGGGACCCTGTCTTAAAAAGACAAAAAAAAAAAAAAGAGTCGGGGGTGCCTTTTGCTTTTGGTCTCCAATGTTTCCAACAACGGGAAATGGCAAATGTGTGAGATGACAGATATACTAACTACCTGGATTTATACACATGCATGGAAATAACACTGTGTCCCCATAAATATGTATACTTACTATGTATCAATTTAAAACAATGTCAAGTGGTGGATGGAGTGAAGGAAGGGAAGGTCACAGTTGTTATCTGATGGCAAGGACTGGAGAGAGAAGCGACAGGCCAACCAGATGCTACTTTAGGCTTCAGTTTTGATGAATTTCCTTTTCCATGTTATTGAAATGACCCCATGGAAAATATCTAACTTTAAAACCAAAACACAAAGAATTAAAAAAAAAATCTCAAAGTACAAGAATTTATGTATATGCAACTGTGATACACTTCACTCCTAATTTGGTAAATTAGCAACAGAAGAGAAATTTTGGCCTTGTGATCTACCCCCTTCTGAGGCCACAACTGGCAAGCATAAAATGCTTATTGATTCCTGGCTGATGTGCTACAAACACTTCACTGAATTAGTATTCTATATATGCAATGAGGTAAATTTATTCAAATTTAGGCTAATGAATTAGAAAGCAAAAGCTCATCCTGAAGTTCCTCATTTAATCAATGATTAATTTAACCCTCTCCCTTTAGGTGCTCACTTGATCTCTTTGCAGGCTACCGGTAACGTTGTTCTCCAGTGAACCAGCACATACTCCGTCTAACACCACATATCTTAACTTTTATGTTCATAGGACCGAGTTCCAGAGCACACTGTATCAGAGCAAGTAAGAAATGCCTCCCTAGGTCCCTGCGCTGCTGACATTATAGGGCAAGGGACAGTCCCCGGAGAAGCCCATCTTTCTAGGCCCTGTTCTTGAATTTCAAGGTGCCTGTGGGGGGCCGGCATCAAAGTGGGCCCCAGCTCTCACTACTTTAAAGAAAAGTGATGCATGAAGTTAGGTTCTTCAAGTGATGGCTTTCATCTTTCAACTGCATTCGACCACTAGTAAGTGCTATTTCCACTACTGGTGACAACCTCTGCTCCTCCTGGTTTCAAAAGACTTTGAAATAGTTGATGCTCAGCACTGGCTTTCCACACCTCAGAGGTCGCTGGGACAGAGAAACAGACTCAGCACTACTAAGTCAGATCATTCCTTAAGCACTGATAGCACCCAACAACTATTTCTTTTGTGGTTCTACCACTAAGCAGAAACATCTGGGCTTTGAAACATTACTTTATGCAGCACAGGCTAAGGTTCACTTTCTTGGGGAAAGTCATTGGGTTATGAACTTTGTATGGGAAATGTTTTTAATCATAACAGATCACCCAGTGCACACACAATATACTCTGGAAGATAAAAATGGACGGCCTTTCTTTGTCTCTCATGCAAAGCCACAAAGGATTTACAGGAACATACACACATTTCTTAAGCCCTGCTAAATGAAATCAAGAGCTGTGTTGGTCACATGGCTTCTGACTGAGCCAATATTTGGCAGTTCAGGCTTTGTCCTCGCAGCCATTTCTACATTCTTTGTTCAGAACCCTGCACACACTGAAGCATTATGCCCAGACTCCCGGCAAAGGCAAACAGGAAGTGCATTCTTTTCTCTGGAAGAAAAAGATGTAACTTTTTGTATTTTTCGTCCACAAGGGAGAAGATTATTCTGTCTGTTTGCTTCCTGTATCTCTCCCCATTGGTTTTCTTCCTGTTGTGCTTGGTGGTGGTTTTAAGAACGAAGGTTACAAATGCAATGGTGGGGCTGTCTTTTGCGTTGTGTCTCCAAAGCCAATTATCTAAAATAGAATCACAACTGATTCTGATGATAACAATGCTTCTTTCTCTGGAAACGATTTTTGCATTGCAGACCTCTCTGCAGCCTCCAGAAATATACAGTATTTTCTCTCATGGCTGGAGCCCAAGACACTTTAGGCTAAGTAAAATAATTTTAAGTTAAGAAGAAAAGAACCTACAAGCCTCTCAGGCTTCAAAACGCAAACTATTCACATGGGGCCTTTGTTAAATGGCATTTGCTGAGTCCTAGGCTGAAACTCAGGATTTCCCAAAAGCTCCAACGTGACAATAGTGCCACAGTCCTTGAACTGCCTTCTGAGAAACCAGCTCTTATGTGTTGCCACTTAACCGGGGTGCACAGAGAAGGTAGCTGGTGGTGTTCTGTGTAAAGGCCTGATACTTGATTGATGGAATAGGAATCTGTTGGGTGTGGCCCAGGCATTCTTGGCATAAAACTCCTCCAGGTTATTCTAATCTAAGCCTATTCCCAGATAACATCACCAAACAGTACTTAGGCACTGTCTCTATTCTACACCGCCTAGAAGTCAGAAGACATTAAACATATATATGTGGACAACGGCAATACCTGCGCCACTGAGGATAACAGATGTACTGCTAGTAAATCCATCCATCCAACACATATGTATACAATGCCTCTGAAATTCCAGGGAAACAGCTGGGTACTGAGAACATCATGAAGTACAGAAGAGACAAGGAGCTCAGTCCTTGGAGGCTGACGGGTTAGTGGGGAAGGGCACTACCCATCTTGCCACACAAACTGCTGTGATTCCAAGTCATGAGCTCCAGGAAAGAAAAGGACATAGGGTGATAAGAACAAGGAATGGGGCAGTGGCTTTGCATGCGAACCAGCCAGCATAAGGTTTGTTCACTGGCCAATGATTGAGGAACCACAGGGTGTCCTTTTGTAATGGTGGTCAGTTATACATAACGTGAGCTGCACAATTCAGTGGCATTATTCACATTTTAAGGTCACATAACCCTTGTCACCATTCTGTTTCACAATCTTTTCACCCCCAGAAACAGAATATCTATAACCACTCAGCAGTAAGTACTCCCCACTCCCTCTTCCAATCAGAATATATTAGTTGAAAGAAACTGTAAGCTTGTACTTCAGTGGCCTATTTTTATAGAGCACTAACTTTACAGTTTAGAACATGTGCAACAGAAGTATTTGCAAAACAGAATTAGACTCAAAAGAGCAGCTATTGCTAGGTATGGTGGCCAGAATTGCGGAGGGCTGAGGCAGAAGCATTGAAATCTGAGTCCAACTGAGGCAACTTAGTGAAACCTTGACTCAGAATTTTAAAAAGAAGGACTGAGGATTTAGCTCAGTACAAAGGCCCTAGGTTCAACTCGCAATACAGAAAGGCTATTTGTTAGGTACTCTCAATGGTCATTAAAGAAAGAAGTGCTGAGGACTCATCTTGTTGAGGACAGGCACGAGAGAAGTTACACCTACATTCCTACAGCCAATGTGGTCAGTATTGGGGGCCGGTCTTTGCTGTGGGGCTGGGCAACTGCATGTTTAACAGTATCTCTCGCCTGTACATATTGGATGCCAACAGCATCGCTACCTACCCCACCACGACTGCCGAACACATCTCTAGACATTTCTGGATGCTGGGAGGGCAGAGTCCCCCTGGTCAAGAGCCACTGATTAAATTGGAAGGATGCTTTTCTAAAGTTCCGCCTCTTCAAGGCCTGAACTCAGGACTCAGATTGACTTAGGACCAAAAGGATGACTTATCACCCCTGCTGAGTCGTCTGTGTGCAAAGCTGCCAGGTAGCAGTACATACCAAAACCACCTGGGAAAATGTGAAACTACACTGCCCTGCTGAGGCCACACTGCAGGGAAGTTAGGCGGCACCATTGGAGGTGGCGCTCCAGTGTTAGTAGCTGTCGTTGCTCCCAGGTGATCCCAGTACAGCCAAGGTTAAAACCACTAGCTGAACTCACGCTATTCATATGGGGTGATGTCTGGGTCAGCAGCCCTGAATCACTTGGGAGGTCTTTCCAGTGCACAGTCAGGCTAGGTGGAAGTAGGTGGGGCACAAGTTTGAGTCCAATCTAGGCAACTCAGCAACTTAGGGAAACTCTATCTCAAAAAAAAAAATTAAAATGTAGAAGATAAAGAAGAGGAGAAGAAGGAGGAGGGAGAAGAAGAGGAACGAGAAAGGGGAGGGAAAGGGCCAGAAGAAAAAGAAAAAAGAACTAGAACCAGAACCTGCAAGGTAACCAGATTCCTGCAGACTTAAACATACACTATGGTTTGAGAAAGCTTCTTTTAGAAGTCATAAAAACTAGCCCCTTGCTTGAGAAGAGCTGTGTGAATGCTGGTCTTGCTTTCCAGATGCATAAAGCCATTCTGATGAAATGCAAAACCACTTGCAAACGGCAATTTTGAAAGAGCTGCGTGTCAATTTCCCCGCTTGAAACCCAAGAGGACACACTTTCGGGGGCGAAAACACCAAGGGAGAAATGTGGCCTGTTTGCCATTATGGACCTTTGTCTGAGCTTGTGTTCCCCAACAGGGAGCCTAACACACTGCTATGTGCTCCGTGGGTGCTTAATAAATATTTGTCGGCTGCCTCACCCACTCAGATGTGAGAACGAAGTGTGTTTTCCTGGGAAATCGATCCCCCAAATCTAACCATTTCACTGATTTCAGGCGAGCAGTGACAAGTACTCTTGTCTCCGGGTTCCACAGATTGGCAGAACAGGACTGAAAGGAAGGTGGGAGACAGCTGGAACCCTAAGAGGTCAGGCAAGAGGGTTCGGGGGCACAGAATGAGTCGCTGTACCCAGAGCATGAAGTAAACAGAGGTATGCCAATCACCACATAATGAATTCGCTTCTGGCTGCCGAAGTAGGAGCCGCGGAACAATGGACAATTTGGGAAGCTTCTGTTTCCACAATGTGGCCTTGTGTATGTCCACAGGCAGAAAATTCTGCCTACCATGCACTGGGAATTTTTCTTTCTGGGCTGTGCTCTGGTACTGGGCAGCAAAACTGTGGAGCTGAGAAACATTTTGTGCCAGGGCAAGGGAAATGAACCCTTGTGCCTCCTGTCCAGCCTGGCTCTTGTAGACCCTAGAGTTGCTTTCTCGGGAACGCATTTTCTCAAGGAAAGTCAAGTGGCTCAAAACAGCAGCGGGTATCCAGCTAGCAGAACAGTGACATTCCAAAAGGGCTTCCAGCATCTCCCTGCCGACTCAGCTATCTCCTAGGCACCGCTTGTGTTGTCATACTGCCTTGGAGTCTACTGAGCTGACAAGTCAAGTGGTGTCCTCCAAAAATAAGTTGACAAGTCCTAAAGTAGCCTATTCTGACTGTACCAAAGCCATCCATGTGTGCAGATGCTGGTGTATCAGGGAGGTCTCTCCCAAGATGTCCCCACGCTGGCATTTGGAGAAATTCAGTAAGATTCAGTTCTTCAGACCTCACTTCAGGGATCTAAATAAATAACATCTAGCCTGTTCTGTAAAACCCCTTCCCCACAACGAAATCTGATGACTGTGCCCTTAGTCAACTATGATCTTGGGCACATTCCTTGCTTCTGCTTAGCTCTGTTCCCTCATGTGAATAGTGAGCTATTGGATGGCAGCCAGACTTCCTAACTTCTGCAGGAGAGGACAAGCTTCACAGATGCCTCTAATATGCACACTGTTATGAGAGAACCCTTGATGATAAAATGCACAGGCGATACTGACAGAAATTCTTTCTTTTCTAGCACAACTCCAAACAACTTTTGGTCCATCCAATTTTCGTAATGCAGGGAGCCATTTGTGGTAGCATCGCCCTCCCTTGTTCTTAGCTCTCAACCACGCTGGAGGCGTGAGGCTTGAGCATCTTTCATGAGGGACCAAGTGGTCTCGTATGCAGTATGCAAGGGTTAGCAAGTTAACACCTTGACTGGTTTTTTGAAAAATCTCAAAAAAAAATCTCTAACATTTTTTAACTCCTATATGTCAATTAGTTTATGATAAGCTTGTGTTCTCAATGGATATAAAGTTAGGTCCAGATTAGGTCCTCAAAGTACTGGGAGTAGTGTGTGAAATGCAAGTAAAATTTAATTTTATCATTTTTAAATAAACATAGAGGTGTCAGTATTTTTTTCTTATGCTGGTCAACCATCTTATCACCTCCCTTTAGTGACTACAGCGCCCCTTCTTTCATTTTATATTCACACACCCCTTTGAGGAAAGGTACTGAGGTAATAAGACAGAATGTGAGTCTCTTGTTCTCTGAGTTTGTCTTGAACATTGGTTTCTAAGCTTATATATATTTGTAAGCATTTCCATTCTTTTATAGGATGTTCCAATATGAAATTCCATTTCTATTTCCTTGTAAGGCTTTGCTATCTGATATGAGGCCTCACGAGAAGAGGCTCATACATTTATCACTCCCTTCTCCAAAGTTGGGTTGTACACTTGAGCAGAAAACCAAGGACAGGGCCCGGCAGGATGGCTCAGTGGTTTAAAGCGCCTGCTTAGGAAAGCTTAGGCAGCTGCAGGGACCGTGGTTCGATCCCCGGCACCACATGCTGCGCCAGCCCTGCCCTCAGGGCAGGCTGAGCTGGCCATTAAAATAAATAAATAAACAAACAAATGTTCTGAAACAAGAAAAAAAAATTAAAATTTTTTTAAAAAAGAAAGCCAAGGACAGAGTCACAGAGAAGCCCTTCCTGGGCTTATAAGAATACACTAACATTTTTCATTGTTGCAGAAGGGAGTTCCAAGAATGGTCTTCTACAACAGGAAACCTGTTTTGTCGTTCATCCAAATCAAGGCATGAAATAACCAAGCAGGTGCTACTATATCACTGAGCCATATCTCCAATCCTACAGAAAGGTTTATGAGTCACCTTATTATATCAATTGCTCAGAGCAAATTTAATAAGCCATCCAAGCTCTTACAGACATGTAAATGAATAGTTGTCTCATCATGTGGTACATAAGTGAGAGCGACTTGTACAGTGCAGATGGAACCACAAAGGCAGGACTCATGAGATAGCCTGTGGAGGCCAGGCAAGGGTTGTGAAACAAGTACTAAATGAAGAGCAGGGGGCTAGTTGGGCAAGCAAGGTACAGAGTGGAACAAGAACAGAATATACAAAGGTTTGGCACTCTGTAAGACTGCAGTGAGCTTGGGGAGACATAGATAGTTGACATGGTGAAAGCAAAGACATGTGGGAATACAGTGGGAGATAGGGCCATGAATGGAAGTGCAAGCCAACCAAGGCTTGTAACAAAAGTATATCAGTATCCCACATATCAACCATCAAATCTATTTCTGAGTTCCTTAAGCAAGGATATGCTTTTGGAAGCTAAAGATATTAAATTTTATGTGTCTAGAAACATCTTCCTTAATGTTCATCCCGTAAAGTATAACATCAGATGATATAGATCAAAGCAGATTCCAGGGTGGAGGAAGTCAACAGCAACTTAGAAAATACAATGTCTGATAAAAATAAATATACTAAGGGCACTTTGTTTTCAGAGTTTTGTATTGAGAGGTGGCAGAGGGAGGCAGACAGCAAGAGTCCGTCATCTTAATGGAAGTACTTCCGTCAGGAGCCACTTTCTACCTTTTCCAGGAGGCACCAGACAGCCAGCTGAATCCACTCTAAAGAGGACTAAAGAAACAGAATGTTTTTCCTTGTTTTACACACAAAGGTATGGATCACTGTAATACCATGTCTTTAACTCTTTGGGGCAGATACGTGGGAGAGGAACAGCTGGGTCCATGGGAAAGAGCACATTTTTTAAGTTTTGTAGGCCACATAT
>PVJA010054831.1:0-11427 GCA_004027025.1 Myocastor coypus
GCACCAATCCTCCTGCCTCAGCCTCCCGAGTGCTGGGATTACAGGCGTGAGCCACCACGTCCGGCTAAGCCTAGATCTTATCCTACAGTTCCTGACACCAATGTCAGTCTTTGTCACATGCTCTAGTTTCAGAGCAGGGTGAGAAGGAGAGCTGGTATGTGGACCAGTTGGGTACATACTGGTCACTGTCAGTAACAACTCCCTCAACCCAGAGAAGTTCTCATAGAGGGAAGGAACTTTGAGGGTGGAGGCAGTGCCTTCTATTCACACTGGTGCAGTCTTTCTCACCTCGTGAAAAAAATTACATAAGAATATTACAACTTTTAGTTTCCCTTCCAAGATAAGGACTATTTAGAGTGAAATTAGTCTCTCAATAATATTCTTGGTCTCAATAGGGTGAGCACAATGTAACATAAAGTCACAGACTGACAACAATGCTAGCTTAAGCCCTAGTTCCTTCAGGGTTGAATTTATAATACCCAGCACAATAACATATCTACACATCCTGGCTTATATTTAATTTGTAACATCTTAATAATCTTGCATACTCCTACATGTGTGTCTTGCTCCAAAGAACAGGAAGGCATACATCCCTTCCAACAGAAATCCATAATACTGGTAGCTGCCAGTATCAAGGATACTGTGTGAATACTATGAATATATCTAAAGTTTCCATTAGCGTGCCCAACAATAAGGTCTGAGTTATGATTAAGTGAAGCTCAGAAAAGAAAATTAATTTTCCCAAGGTTATAAAGCTAGCAAGTGATGGAGACAAATGCAAATCACAGCTGTCACTCTCCA
The DNA here is from genome assembly GCA_004027025.1 of Myocastor coypus. Classification (NCBI taxonomy): domain Eukaryota; kingdom Metazoa; phylum Chordata; class Mammalia; order Rodentia; family Myocastoridae; genus Myocastor; species Myocastor coypus. Next base: position 802 of record PVJA010054831.1, read on the forward strand.
GATTCTCACCCCTGCTCACTATGCTATACATGCATCAGTCTTACTCACCAACTTTATGACCTGAGTACACAGCCAGAAGCAAGGGCCACCTGCTGTATACACTCTTACAAAATCAAAAGTATAGTTTTTGGGGGAAAATCTTACCTTTGATTTGCTTGACTGCCAGGATCTACTCTTTAGGTCAGAGTGATTCTCTCCTATTAACATATTGATCATTAAAACCATACAAGATGGAACAGAAATTGGTGCTCTCAAAAGTCATCTATCTTTGACCACAAAGGAATCAAAGTATTTCCTAAGAATTTGGACCTAACCTCACAGTAATATGTGCCATGTGACAGCACTGTCTTTGAAATTTGAACTTAGTTCTACCATTTAACTATGTTGTCATGTTGCTAAACATCTCTGTGGCTTAGTTTTGTATCTGCAAGATGGAAGTACACCCCCCCAGACACACAAAGGGCCCTCAACAGCTCTTCAGATACTGTAAAGAGTTGCCTGACTCAAACTAGGCAATGAAATTTTCTCTGAACATTCTTCTCACCCTACTATATTGTTTGAGAACAGAGGAAGATGTTTAGCAAAGAGCAAAAGATGAAATAGATGTGAATGTGAAGCAGACATGACCCCCTTCTATGCTCATAGGAAATGCTTCCTTTTGGCCATTGGACTTCTAACAAACCATATACTGTCTTGTCAGAAATATTAAAATGCAAGTGTCTGTGAAGAGTTAGAATGATATCAGTGCTCTGTAAGTGGCATTTGTGAATTTTATTCCCTTAGCGCACGTCTGTGGTGGACTGCTCCTCAGATCCATATCCAGTTGAGCTCCTTAGTTTACACAAGGGCAAAGCAAGTGTCTGGAGCCAAGGGACTATCAGCATTTAAACATCAATTTAAATTTTCAGCACAAGGCACATCACAAGTTAAAACCATGAGGATAATCATGGACCGGATAATCATGGACCAGCATCTGGGAAAGCCTCGAAGGGTTGTTGATTGTTTTGTGGGCAGGTTGAAAGTCCAGTCACTTGGTTAAATGAAAATGGGATTACCCTTGGCATCTCCTGGCCAGCCAGGTGACACTTGGTTTCCACTTGAAGCTTTTCTGTATGAACAAAATACTGTCCTGCTATCTTGTACCCACATGGTTTCTGTGGAATAATTATTCTTTTTCCTCCATTTCTCTTCTCTAGAGTAGGAATTCTTAAGAGAAAGCAACACCTGCCTTGTTCTCACTACACTTCCAGCACTTCACACAGGTTACAGGACACCGGGGGAGATTTTAAGTATGTTTTGAAAAGCAAATGTAACTGTTTTCTCACCAACATTTATATGATGGGATTTAAGAGGAAGCTTATCCACTGCTAACACCATACCCTTCCTGCCATTTCATCCTATTTAGAGTGCTCATTTGGGGAATTTAGCATGTTCCTATTAAACAGTATGGCATAATTATGCATGTATGGTCCCACTCTGAATATATTGATGAGCTCGCAATGCAGTCCTGTCTTCAACCTTTTGCTCTAAAATTCCAATTCTATTTTCTCTGCTACCACCACTTAGTCAAAATCCGTGTTTACATCCCTCACTTCATTTCCCTGATGTATTCATTTAATAACTGCTAAGATAATACATACCCATCCCTAAGCACTAAACAACCTCAACCAAAACATGAAGATCTTCAGAGAACTCTCAAGAGAAAACTTTTGAGTACTACTACCAACAATTAAGAATAATATAGTGTAGGTCTGGGGAGATAGTTCCATGGCACAAGTGCCTGCCCGGCAAGAGCAAGATTATGAGTTCAAACCCCGGTGCAATAGCAACAACAAAAAGAATAATATAGTGCAATGAAATCTATGTCAAGTACAAAAAGTTATTATCTCAAGGGTTGAGGTAAACAAAAGTTTCAGAGGTGTGTTAGTCACCTTTTCCTTGCAGTGACAATGTACCTGCTCACACAACAGTCAGCTGCCTGCTCTGTTTTATGTCTGTGGCTGTGCAGAAACCTCAAGGCAGAAGAACAAGATAGAGCAAGACTATTTGCCTTATGGTAGTCAATAAGCAGAAGAGGGAGAAAGAGGAGGAGGAAAGAGAAAAAGGAGGAGAAGAAAAAAGGAAAGATGGGGAAGATGAAAGAGGAGAAGAAAAAGAAAAAGGAGGATGAAGAGAAGGAAAAGGAGGAGGAGGATGGAGGAGAAGGAAACGAGGAGGAGGATGGAGGAGAAGGAAACGAGGAGGAGGAGGAAGAGGAGGAGGAGGAGGAGGAGGAGGAGGAGGAGGAAGAAGAAGAAGAAGAAGAAGAAGAAGAAGAAGAAGAAGAAGAAGAAGAAGAAGAAGAAGAAGAAGAAGAAGAAGAAGAAGAAGAAGAAGGAGGAGGAGGAAGAGAAGGACGAGGAGGAGGAAGAGGAGGACGAGGACAAGGACGAAGATGAAGAAAAAGAGGAGGAAGAAGATGAGGAGGAGAAAGAGGAACAGGAGGAGAAAGAGGAGTAGAAACACGGGGACAAACAATAGAAAGGATAGGAAGAGGAGGAGGGCCAGGAGGAGGAGGAGGAGGAAGAGAACCAGCGAATGTCATGCCTCCAACGAGCTACTTCTGCTCAGTAGACTTTACCTCCCTATAGCTTGTTCATTAGCAACTGGCCATCAATGGGTTACTCCACTGATGCCTTTAGTGTCTTCATAGCCAAATAACCTCTTGGGCTCTACCTCTGGATACTGCACACTGGAGATCATGACTTCCATGCACAGGACTTTGGAAGGCAGGCCATATCCAAAGGAAAATATTTAGGCTGAGTATGAATAGATAAGAAATATCTGGACAAGCAGAGAAGGAAAGGCAAAAGAAGTTCAAAGTTCAAGGAACAGCGTGAAGTGGAAGAGTAAAACGTGACATGTGAGGCAAGGGGCAGCGACCAGCCGCGCCAGGGTGCCTGGGTGGTGAGGAACAAGACGGCAGGTAGGCTAATAGACTTCATTCCACTGCCAAGGCTCGAAGGGCCCACTCAGCTCAGAAAGCCAAATAAGCACATGCTTAGAGAACCCATAATAAAATCAGAAAAGAGAACATCCAAAAAGAAGTGAGTTACATTTTGACTTTTGTCCAATTAAAAAAAAAATTAACTTCAGGCTGTAGCACTTTTTTTTTTTTTAATGGAAAATTATATATGGAGACTATCACTAACCTTTTTATGGTTAGGATCTCTAAAGGTTGTTATTAGGGACTAGCCGTGTTATAGAACTTAGATACCAGCCAATTTCAGCTTGCGGGTAGGCAGGCACGCTGAAAAAGCGCTTTCTGCATCACCTGTAGCAGCAGCCTTAGCTCCCTAAGAGCACTATCAATTGTACTCCCAACTGTACTCCCCGCCCTTAGTTATGGGGCTGATGGTTCCAGAGCAGAGAAGTTAAAAAGAAGGAGCACAGATGACAAAGATCTTCACTGGTGGCATTTCAGGAATTGTGGAAACTAGGGAAGATCCCTGCATCAAAATTAGAAGAAAAAATTCAGGACTAAGGCCCTTAAAACATGTTGTATTTCCAGAAATGAAGTCATCCTCTCAGACACCTAAAGACAGACTGCAAACTGCTATTACTAATTAGCCAAGACAACCTCTTTAACTGATGTTAATTTTTTGCAACACAATGTTCATGACAAAAGTTCCGCGTGTCCTCTGCAATCCACACCATTGGGGAAGAAAGAGGGCATATGCTCTACCCTGAGACGAACAGGAAGAATGTGTTTTAGAAAATCATTCCTCCAGATTAGGAATACCTATAAGGAGGAGGAAATGAAATCTTACTGCTAGGTGGCTGGTTCCTACAGCCTCAACCCTAGCCGCACGCCAGTGCTGAGGATGACAGACATCCTACAAGAGTTTAACATGGATATCAAGAATTGAGGTTCACAGAAATGAAGTTGGAAGTGATGAAACAGAACAGAGTGCCTGCGTCATGCAAGCGAAGGTAATCAGACTTGTGCAGGGGCCTAGGAGCAGAGGGAGAGACCATACTGGACAGACCAGCATGGCAAGACTAACGGGGTCTACTGTGTCACTAGCATATGAAAGACGAACACCCTGCTAGCTCCCACACCTACCTCTCCCTGCTCTCACGTCTAGGGCTGATGGTCCCCAAGCAGAGAGGGTAAAATGAAGGAGCAGACTGCACCCATGGTTGCCTAGCACCCAGCTCCTGGATTGTACTTCTCTGAGAGCATATTCTTGTCTAGAGCATATTCCTCATGCCTAGCACAGTCCTGGCCCACAAAACATAATATAATACTTGGATTGAAAATGAATGAGTGACTATGACCATACGTAGGGCTCATGGCCCACCACATCCCAGATTTAGTGGTTTAGAACTCTTATCAGTGAGAGGAGGGTTACCTGCTTAAGTAACATGGCATTACTTGTTACTTAAGGGCAGGAATGGTATGTGTCTCCAGCAATGTCAGTTTCTGGGCAGAGCTTAGGCTTTGACAGCCCCTCCCCAACTCTGCATTCCGGCTCAGTAGACGGAAGATATAAACTTCAGGCCTCTTGGCCATGCCGCGTGATTATCCAAGACTTCCAGCAGCAGCATGAAGTTGGGAAGCCTCCTTCTTCTAGTGACCCTCATCACTCTCAGCCTGAGGGTACAGGAGCTACAGGCTCAAGGGATGCAAATATTGGGTGAGTATAGTTCCAATCTTTCTTGTATGAAAGGGCCAGAATATAGGACATCAGGAACCAGCATGTGTGGAAGAAGAACAAGAAAGGAGAGAAGGAAAGGCAATTTCCTTCAGGGATCTTGGTGGGCACCGCTCCACTCCCCAGAGCCGAATCTCTGTCTTGCCTCTACCTTCTCTGTTCCTTTCCCTGGTTCACCTCTCCATCTGAAATCTCTAAGCCTTACCTACACCCCTCTTAGCCACCCTCCATCCCCCAGTAGCTCCCTCCCCACCAGCTTCTTCATAGGATTGACTAGAGAAAATATTTTCTTAGTCATGTTAAACGTGAATCATCTCAAGTTCTTCTTTTACCATTTTTTCCCCCAAAGGAGTGTCCCCAGTTCTCTGCACTTACATCACTGTAAGTCATTCCTTAATCCCTTGAAGACTGGCCACAATCTCAATTCCTGCTCCATTATTCCTTTTGAGCAATGTGATAACATTATTTCCAATTGAAATACCAGCTCTTAATGACTGATCCTCACAATAAGTGTTTGGGGATTATGTTATGTGCTAAACTAAAAGAAAAAAGTGGAATTTCTGCCTTAGTCAAGGGCTGCATCCCCAGTACAGAGGCTTCAGCTGCTCTCGTCTAACAGGTTTCCGCCCTGAGCTGTGCCAAGATGACTCAGACTGCAGGCCCAGTGAGAAGTGTGACCAAAGAGATGATGTTGTGATGTGTGTCCCAAGGTAAGGACCGGTAGAAACATCAGGCCTTTCCTCCTTCCCCAAACCTTGTCCAGCCCAAGCAGCTTGTACACTTGGCTCCCATAGGACTGCCCAGAAATCAGGTGTGATGGGAGCCTATCTGTCACCTGCTGCCTTTCTCTCTTCACCCCAAGGAAAATATGCATACAAAGCAGAATTGTAGTATCCAACCTTTAAAATAATTTTCAGGTTGAATAGAAATATCAGGCTATTTTTGCATAAAATTTTCTGTAATCTTCCACCCCAACTGATCTCTGCTTAGCATTGTGCTGTGTACTTGTAATACACACAAGCACATGTGTATTTTATTTCTTTATTTTTTTTCTTATGGCCAGCTCAGCCTGCCCTGGGGGTGGGCTGGCCCAGCATATGGTACCAGGGATCAAACCATGGTCCCTGCAGTTGCCTACATGCTCCTAAGCATGCACTTTAGACCACTGAACCATCTCACCGGCCCCACATCTGTATTTTAAAAATGAGAATCTTGTACCTCTTTTGATGTAATTATTTTACTAAAAATAGAAAGTGGACAATCTTAAGATTAATACTGATGCCCCTATCCTATCATCTATCTATACTAACCTTACAGTGGCTATATATCCTCAGCAACTTCCATTAGCACATATTTAAAACATTTATTATTTTTATATTATTAGTATAGATGCAATAAATGATAAATTGAATAAGGCACCTTATTCTACTTCCCATGGTGGTCTAAGAAATACATTTAATGACCAAATAGGGCATTCATTTTATGTCTGTTCCACATCTCCGTCTTGACCTATGAGGATCTACTTCCTGTAAAGAAGGGTTAAGCTAAAAACTAATGAGAAGAGAAGAAAAATGTGGAGACAAAGGTTTGTAAATGGAGAGAAGAGGAAGGGTTGAAGTTAGGGCAAAGGAATAGGGGAAAAATCAAGTTATATCATGCACGGGTACGAATTCTCTACGCTGAATGGGATCATTGTATACATCTAAAATGTACCTATGAAATCTAATGCTAAAAAAGATGTACTCTTAAAAACAAACCATTTTATATCTACAACATATTCTTTGTCTACATATAATCCTTGGGACGCTCAGGTCCTGTGTGCTCCCTACAGGTATTTTCAAGTTCCACAATTGGGAACTACTGCCTTTCAATTATATTCTATTCATTCAAGTCCAAAAAAATCAGCAGGTCTTCTGTATAATGTATTTGCCCATTGTCTTGTTGTTTAATAGGCATTCATTTCCTCCGGAAGGTTTCACTATAAAAGAACAGAAGAAAGAAGGAGATACGGATGGCAACCATAAGGAGCATGAAGGAAAGGGACGGGAAGATGTTTCTTTTAATAAATAAAAATTGCAAAAGTAGTCACAGTACTTACTTCAATAGAGGTGATGGCGAGAGTGGCAAACAGGAAAACACAAGACACTTGCGCCCTTTCTGTGCAACAAGGACTATGGCAAATTCTCCACAACCATAAACTAAGTTTTTGTCCTCTTCTCTTTGGGGATTCCTTCACATGGGGATCAATCCCCACTCCATTTCTATTTTGAGACTTGATCTCATTAGGTTACTAACTTGCCAAGTATGAGCTAAAACTTGTAATCCTCCTACCTCAGCCTCCCACCGTGTTGGGATTACAGGTGTATATTATCTCTAAATTACTCTTACAGCAACCTTTTCCCTGGCCTCAGCATCATCCTTGCACAGGTAATAACACTGAGTTTTCGGGAAATGAGGTAATGTGTTCAAACTATAGATAAGTGTCAAGGGCTACAGAACAATCCCATGTGAAACTCCTAGGCCTATACAGTAGAGCATAGTAATTAAGAATGCTAAAGACAGTTGTGTGGGCCTTCAGTGAGTGTACTACCTTTTTGTGTGTTTGTTTCTTCTGTATTATGTTACATACCCCACAGACCTACAAAGTTAAAAAAGGTCAGTTCATGTAGGGCACTTGGCATAGTTCCTGAACCTTGGTCCTCTGTATTCTTGGCTTCTGCATCCACAGGTTCATCTATCCCAAACTGAAAATATTCAGGGTGAAAACAAAAGGTGCAGCTATACAAAATATGTACAGAATTTCTTTTGAATTGGTACAGAGTCTCACTATATAGCTTGAACTCTTAAGGAACCTCCTGCCTCAGCCTCACCAGCACTGGGATTACAGGCCTACACCACCATGCCTGGCTTGGGGTCAGCTCTGCACAGCCAGGGTTTGGAGCCAGTACAATATGTGGTCCTTTCACTTGCTAGGTAGGCATGTAGACCATTAACCTAACTCACAGCTCTATATATAATTTCTTCTTGTCAATACACTCTAAACAATGCAGCATAGAAACTATTTACAAAATACTATACATGCACTACAACAGACATAACATGTTGTCTTGTGATGATTTAAATGGAGGATATGTATAGTTCATTTGCAAATGTTGGCCCATTTTATGTAATGTACTTGAGTGACCTCAGTCTTCAAAACTTATGGGGGCCCTGCAACCACTTCCTCATGGATAGCAAGAAATAGCAGCATTCAGTAAATGTTAACTATAACAATTATATCCATGGGGCATAAACCACACTTGTGTTAAAGTCACATTGTGGGTGTATAATACCCAAATTTATTCCTTAGACTATTTCTACTGATTAATTTTGATTTTATATGTTTTATTATATTTTTATTTTTTGTGTGTGTGCTTGTGTGGGACTCAGGATCAAACTCAGGACCTTGCTCTTGCCAGACAGACACTTGTGCCACGGAGCTATCTCCCCAGCCCTATATTAAAAATACTTAATGTAGGGGCCTGGAAGGATGGCTCAGTGGTCTAAAGCGCCTGCTTAGGAAAGCTTAGGCGGTGGCAGGGACTGCGGTTTGATCCCCAGCACCACATGCTGCGCCAGCCCTGCCCTGGGGGCAGGCTGAGCCAGCCATAAAAATAAGGAAACAAACAAAAGTTCTGAAACAAGAAAAAAAAATAAATAAAATTTAAAAAATTATTTTAAAAAATACTTAATGTAAAAATAAAGTATGGAATTTCTAATATTTATTGTTTATAAAAAGTCATCAAAATTTTCAACATTGTAATGGTTTATGTGTAGTGTCCCCCCAAAGCCTCATGCAATCATGGGGTGGGGACTTCTAGAGTTTGAAACTTGACTCATGATCCACTGGGATTATGTGTTTTAGTACTGAAGGGATTATGGCTCTGAGTCCTGCTGGGATTAAGGGCATGGCCTGAGGTGAATAGGCTGCGGCAGAGAGCCTGAATGTAATATGGAACAGAGAAACAACTTCCTCTCTGTTGCTCTCTGCTGCCCTGGTTGGTCAGTTCCCTTGTCGTGATTCTTGCTGTTCCACCGCCGTGAAATAGATGCTCTCTGCCCTGTTCCACTCAGCCTTGGGCCATTCAAATATGGACTGAAACCTCCAGTAACTGTGAGCTAAATAAACCTTTCCTTCCTTCATTTTGAGTGTCTGGTATTTGTCCCACCAATAAGAGAAGAGTAACTAAGGAAAACACTGACTGTGCTTTGGTGTACAACATTTACAACATAACAACAAAAATAAATTCCTATATGTTCCATTTTAGTGCAACAGGAAGTTTGGCTCCCAGGGCCAATATTACCCTGTACGTAGAGGTGACCTGAAACTCACTTTGACCTTCCGCCAAAATTGTACATTTTGTTTTTCATGTGTCGTTATATTGAATACCACAAAAAAACAAAAAAATCTTAAATGTAAATCCATGGCTGCTTTGGAGTTCCCACACATGCCTTTCCATTGATTTGTGAAGTGGGAAACACACACAGGTTTCCTCCTGTCCCCATGCCAACTACTGAGAGCCACATCCATACTCTATTGTGGTAAGCACATGCTTGCCTAAGAGAAGAATGGTGTGGGTGTATTGTAGCCCCTGTGATGCTACAGTAAACCAAATAAAAACTTTTTATGTGAACTTTTCCATGGGTAAAATTCCCAGTTTGACACTTGAGCACAGGTACACATACCCTGTGTTCCTCTCTCCAAGTGAATAATCATAAAGATTACTTCCTGTGTCCCCAGGTGCAGCTACTGAGATGCACAGCTGGCTACCAAGATTCTGAATTACAAATTTATTTGGAAAAGTATGACTTTTGTATTTGTATTTGTATGATGCTATTTATTGCTGTTTCCAAATAGATGGGCCAATGAGTCTTAGTCTTAATTTGTAAGATTCTAAAATAGAACCCAGAAGGGCCCACCAGATAGCTCAGGGGATTAAAGCACCTGCTGGGGGGAGTGGGGGCTCGATCCCTGGCCTGCCATGGGGGCCCTGCCACTGGGTGGGCTAAGATGGCCAATGAGATGGCACATGGTGTGGCATAACTGTACTCCCAGTGCTTGGGAGGCTGAGAAATAGGATCACTATGAGTTCTATCTCTGCAATGGGACCCTGTAGACCCTGTATGAAATTTTTTAAAAAATTATAATAAATGATAAAGTAGAACCCAGAGCCTATTCTCCCTTCCCCTCTCTCTTAATTCAAGGTATAAAAGGAATTCTGAAAACCATCCCCTTTTTTCTGTTTCTTCCCATAACAAAATATGGCAGGGTTAAAAATAAGGATTTTATAATTTCTTGTCCATGCTCTTCATCATCACAGACCTAGAACTCCCCGCCAGCCAGGGCTGAAGTCTGATGTTAACCAGTTCACTGCTATGTGGCTTGTGACAAAAGTATTCTAAACTCTCACATCAATACGTGCAGTATAAAGAGGAAAAATTGTTTACCACATTTGATAATAAAGGTTTAAAAAACTTTACTGTCCCTGCCTAACTGGCAAGTGCGAGGTCCTGAGTTCAATCCCCAGTTCCAAAAAAAAAAAAAATCTTTACAGTCCCTAAAGCATCTTCACAAAAATATAATTTGATTTTATATCACCTAATAAATAGAAAATAAAAGATCCTAAATAAAAATAAAACAAATCATAATGATAATAATAATACAGCACAACGAAGTGACTGGAAGCAGACAGCACAATGTAATGCTAAAATTATGTTTGGAATACATGTCACTCTTGTCTTTTTGATATGTACTGCTCCTGGTGTAAACTCAGTTACTGTCATTCTCTCAAGAATAGTTCTTGAAAATAAGAGGCTGGGCCAAAAACCATATTCTTGACAGGCTACAATTTTGTATTTCCTTGAATTTCCAAATATCTGTGTCAAAATT
>PVJA010054832.1:0-11426 GCA_004027025.1 Myocastor coypus
TCCTGAGCTCACTTTTGTAGCCCAGGCTGGTCTCGAACTCGCATCAATCCTCCTGCCTCAGCCTCCCGAGTACTGGGATTACAGGCGTGAGCCACCACGCCCAGCTCAATATCAGATCTTTGAAGCCTGGGTTTTCCACAGTGACTGTAATTCAGGAGAATTATGACATAAAATCAACATGGACAGGAAGTGAAATGGTTTGCACCCTGACTCTGCAGTTGGAGAATCTGTGCTGTCCTCAACCCGCACGCGTATCTCATGCAACCACAACTGTGGTTAAAAATGAGATGAAAAGATGTTCCATTTTATCCTTTCATCTATCTGCTAAAATGTTAGACCATAAATGTTTTTTGTGTTGTTTGGGCCTACGTACTTAATGATTAGGTCTATGAAGACATATCTTCTGATCTAAAGCCATCATGATGACAAAAAAAAAAGATTGTTTTTCTGAAATTAATTTTATTGACACATTTTAGATACATATGAGAATCACATTCACAATAGGGAACTTGTACCTGCTTATGGTATATCTCGCTTCTTCTTTCCCATTCCCCTCCTTTCCCTTCAACACCTCTTCACTTTTCTTATTTACAAAAGCTTTGTTTTGGGGCCCACGAGATAGCTCAGCAGTTCAATCCACGCCCAGCACTACATGTCTCACCATTCCTGCCCCCAGGGCTGGCTGAGCCAGCCACTAAAAAAGAAAAAGAAAAAAGAAAAGAGAAAAAAGCTTTGTTTCCACTTTTTCCTTTTATTTTCTTTTTTTCTTGTCCTTTCCTCACCCTGCTTCACTTCTCATTAGAACATTTTCTTACCATTTCCCAGTATCTATTATATATTTTGGTCCTGGTTTCTCACCACAGAGAAACAATGTAGTATTTACACATGTGAGTCTGATTGATTAAGAGTATGGTGTCGGGGTACATCTAGTTAGCTAGAACTGTCTTAAGTTTATCCTTCATAACGAATAGAGTAGTAATTCATTTTTTAAAAGAAAATTTATTTATTTTTTATTTTTTTGCAGGACTGGAGTTCTAACTCACAACCTTGCACTTGCCAGGCAGCACTTGTGCCAGGGACCTTTCTCCCCAGCCCAGTAATTCATTTTTTATTTATTTGTTTGTTTGTTTTTGAGAGAGGGTCTCATTGTGCAGTTCAGGCTAGCCTTGTAGCTCACTCTGTAGCCCGGGCTCTCACAACTATCTTCCTGCCTCAGCCTCCTAAGTGCTGGGAATTTGGGCTTGCACCACCACACCCAGCCTATTACTTCATTAAAAACAGAAAAAATACCCATATCTTCTTTATCTATTCATGGGTTGATGGGCATTTGGGCTATTTCCAAGATTTAGTGGATATTAAAAAATCAAGATTTCTAAGACCAACTTTAGCTGAGAATGTTTGGGAACTGCTTTGTCTGCTAGAGACACTCTAATTAGTAGTTCCTGGCCAGCCAATGAGTTGCATGGTTTTAGATTAAGTGGCTGTGGGTCATCCAATCAGGGGCCAGCTGGGTTAGAGCCACAATTTGTACAAGAAAGGAACAAAAGGAAGGAAGGTGAGAAACTATAGGTCAGCAGATCCGCAAATCACTATTTTCATTTAAAAACGCCATCTTTTGTTTTCGATATTGAGCCTAGGGCCTTTGCGTGGAGCTATACTCCTGCCTGCTCTCATTTTTTATTTTGAGCCGACGCCTCAATAAGTCAACTGCCAAGGCTGGACTTGAAAGTGTGATCCTCCAGTTTCAGCCTTCCACACTACTACAGTTGCAGGCATGCACCACCACATCCACCCCGAAATGACCCTTTTTCTAGCCATCACCACACAAGAGTCAACTGCAAAAACCTCACCTGAAACCTCAACCTGAGCCCTGCTGGTGAGGATAATTCTAGAATTTTCAAATCTAGCCTTAGGATCTACGCTGGTGTCTGTCCTTAGTCTGTGACCCACCGGACAGAGCAAACGTTACAGTCTGTCATTTTTCAGCTGCTTGGCCCTGGTGTCTCCACATTGAATTTGTGCCTTCCCCAGATTGCGGCTCTCGAGGTGGGCAGGCAGTAACCACCTCAAAGAGGGAGGTGTTGCCCAATCTCCCTTTCCCAGCATCCTTTGCAGGTGGCTCAACCAATCAGCAGTGTCCATGGAGGGAGTCCACCCAGTTAGGTTGCAGGGGTAGCTGCTGCAGCAGGTAGGGCTCAGCAGGAGGAGCCAGGGCCCTCAGCTATCTGAACCCCGGTAGGTTTCTGGCTGTGGTTCCCATTGGTTCCTTCCTAGCTCATGGCTGGGCCTGTGGTAAATCTCTTTCCTGCCAAATTTAGCTAGCCTTCGTCTGTGACTGGAATTGCTATTAAAACCTCAAACTAGATTCTAGAACCCATTTATTGTTCAGGGAAAAAAATAGTCTTGGAATGTGTCAAACATAGAACATGCACACTGTATGTATATGTGTGGGTATGTGTGCGAGCTAGGCCCAGCCTCTTAGAAACATTCCAGACCTAAACTATAGCAGATCTTTAAGTATACTGCAGGGTATGCCTTTTCCCTTTAAAAAACAACAACAAAAAACCCCTGAGCTATAACTACAGAGAGGAAAGTGTCCAGTGCTGTTATGGTTTGTATCTAGTCGTCCTCCCAAAGCCTCATGTAAATCATGGGGCTGTCAAGTGTGTGGCTCAAGGGGCGGGGCCAAAGGACCAGGAGGGGGCTTGAGGGGCGGGGCCAAGAGAGGCATGAAGCGTTAAACTGATAACACAAGGTGTCAGAAGGTCTCTCCTTCCCCAGGCAGCCGTCTCCTGGAGGTATGAAGTGAATCATCCTGGACACGGCGGCGTAGTCTCAAGGTCTTGCTATATAATTCAGGCTGCTTTAAATTATGAAACCTCCAGTAACTTTGAGCTAAATAAACCTTTCCTTCCCTAAGCTGTGTGTCAGATATTTGTCCCAGCAACGACAGAACAGTAACTAAAACAAGTGCTTAAGTGCAAATCTATGAATTTTTAATCATGTTTGCACCTACATAGTCACCACTGGGATCAAGATATAGAACAAGCAAGTTTGTGCCTTTCTAGATTTTTATCCTGGGCTGGCCTGATAGCTCAGTAGACTAAAGTGCCTGCTTCAACAGAGCGCAGTGGCTGGGGGTTCAATCCCTGGTGCTGAGAGGGCAATTGAGACTGGGCATGGTGGCATGCGCCTGTAATCCCAGCACTTTGGGAGGCTGAAAACAGGAGGATCGCTGAGTCCAATCTACATAGTGAGACCCTGTAGACCCTGTATTCCCTGTCCTAAATTCATAAAAAATAGATTTTGAGGGGCCCGGCGGGATGGCTCAGTGGTCTAAAGCGCCTGCTTGGGAAAGCTTGGGCAGCTTCAGGGACCGCGGTTCGATCCCCGGCACCACATGCTGCGCCAGCCCTGCCGTCAGGGCAGGCTGAGCCGGCCATAAAAAATGAGTGAATAAACAAATGTTCTGAAACAAGAAAAAATAAATAAATAAAATTTTAAAAAATAGATTTTGATCTTATAGACCAGTAACCGTGTATACATACATATGTACTAACGCATGCATGGATATGTTTACATTTAGGCATGTGCTAATGTGAAATGCAATATCTATCTATCTATATATCTATATGTATATAAAATTGTCTTACTTTTCAAAACTGAGATCATTCTGAACACGGTATTCAGTACTTTTCCATATCAATATGTAAGGATCAAAAGATAAAGCATGATTTGGCTCGCTCACACATGTATAAAATTTACTCAATCAATGCATTCTTTTTGGGGCTTATATAACATGCTCAGCTGGAGTCATCAAAAGGATTTAAATAGAAGAGGGACATGGGGGGGGCAAGGCAGCCAGCTTCCCTTTTTACACAGATCCTTCTAGAAGAAACGCATTACCCTCTACCTTCTCTAGTGAAAGGCAAGGCGTAAGGGCATTTTCAGTGTGGGCGGCAGCTGTATTTAGCTCTTAGGGCATTAGGGATTGATTTCAGAATAAGTGCTATGCTCGGGTGAGTCAAGACTCAGAGGGGATAAAGGGCTATTTTCAAGCAAGCAGACAGCTGTATTACTATGCAAGGATCATAAACACTTTACATATTCCTGTACTTCACTCTTTTTTTTTTTTTTTTCATGGTCTCATTCTGCAGCTCAGGCTGGCCTTGAACCCTGAGAGATCCTCCTGTGAGGATCCACAACCAACATTGAAAGCTCTTTCTTCCTTTGTATCTTTCTTTTTGGTTTTGTTGAGACAAGGTCTTGCTACGTACTCCAGGCTGGCCTTGAACTCATGGCAATCCTCTTGCCTCAGCCTCCCAAGGGCCAGAATCACAGGGAGGAGCCATCATGCCCCAACCCCTATGAGACACCAGCCTTAGTAGGGGATGTCGGAAGGGCCTACTGTTATGACATCAGCCAATAGTAGCCACCTGAATGCATCCTAAGTCATCTCTTTCCAAGTTTTTCTCAGCAGCTCTCTCTTTGTACTTTTCCTAAGTTTTTTTCTTCAACTAAAGAAACAATTAGTCTCCTTGAAAAACAAAATAAAACTGGAAGCCGGGCATGGTGACCCCTGTGAGTTCAAGGCCAGCCTAGACCCTGCCTTAAAAAACAGAAAGTGCTAAGGACCTCTTCTGTCTGTGATATGTGCTAGGGTGACAGGTGTGAACCACCATGCCAGCAACAGCTTTGTTGCCATTAGGGTTTGTCTTTTTAAAAGTTTTTAATTTAATTACTTAATTCTTTTATGTATTTGGTACAGGGTCTCACTACACAGCTCTGATTCGTAGTGATCCTCCTGTTCTCAGCCTCCCCGGCACTGCAATTACAGGCATGTGCCCACACCTGGTCTCAGTGGCAGGCTCAGCTTCCCGGTGGGTGAGTCTGGCATGGCATATGGTGCCGGGGATTGAACCCTGGTCCCTACACTTACCTAAGCAGGTGCTTAGTCCACTGAGCTATCTCGCTGGCCATCAGGGTTTGTTTTAAGAAGCCAAGGAACCAGCATGTCTAATAGATTTTTCTTTTTCTTTACTTTTGTCTCTTTGAGACAGGGCCTCACTATGCAGTTCAGGCTGGCCTTGAACTCACCTTGTAGCCCAGGCTGGCCTCAAACTCACAGTGATCCTCCTGCCTCAGCGATCCCTGAGTACTGGGATTGCAGGAGTGTATGCTCATACATGTAGAAATTTACTCAATCAACGCATTCTTGAGGACGAGAGCCGCCCACGAGTATGAGGCAGCAGAACCAGTAGCTCTCCCCGACTGCATCCCGTCTCCTGACTGGCCTCAGCAGAGACGGAAGATGCCGAATCCTGATCGCCCAGGCCAGGCATTTGCTCCACAGTGGGCCTCGCCTGGATGTAGCAGCTTTCTCTCTCCCTTCTTTCTTTGGCTCACTCTGGTTCCTGTGAGAGCCCCAGACTTCTAATTGTCATGTTTTTTGTTCCCTCGCCCAGATGTAAATGCTGTCTTCCCGCTGGGCCTCAGGAGTGGAACAGGCTCTTGGCGAGCAGCCCCTGTCAGCCCCGCTGCTGCAAAGTGGCGCATAGCAGTGCTGGGGATGCGGGCATCAGGAGACCCGCTGCGAACCAGAACAGCCCTTGCCTCCCTGGCCAAGCCTTGGAACTACCTCTGTCTGCTCTTTTTTCACAAGGTCTTTTTTTTTTTTTTTTTTCTTGTTTCAGAACCTTTGTTTGTTTATTCACTCATTTTTATGGCCTGCTCAGCCTGCCCCGAGGGCAGGGCTGGCACAGCATGTGGTGTCGGGGATCAAACTGTGGTCCCTGAAGCCGCCCAAACTTTCCCAAGCAGGTGCTTTAGACCACTGAGCCATCCTGCCGGGCCCCTTCACAAGGTTTTGACAATGAACCTAGGCGATCCTCCTGCCCCAGCCTCCCAAGTGCTGGGACACCTGGCATATGCCGGTAAGCCTATTAATGCTTCTTTATCACTCTCTGGAAATGAAGGAGGAGGAGTCTCTTTCCTCTGGCTGTCACAGACCAAAGAGAAACCTGTGAGTCCAAAGCTATGTAGATTCTCCTGTCATCCCTGGAAAATCCCAGGAGGTGACATAATTTGCACGATAACACCCCCAGGTGCTTGAAAAATCCATGCCAGCCTCTGAACCCAAACTGAGAGAAGCGATCTCAATCTCAGCGGCAGAACAGTGAGTGGACGCGAGCAGGAATTCTTGGCTGGGTCCTACTGATTTACAGTCGTGGACCAGGTTTGTTTTTTAAGGGAAACTTCCTTTCTTCCGGCACACACCAGGCCCCTGGAAGCCCCTTGAGAAACAGCTCATTTTTCTCCACACTACTGTTCTCAGCGTGGAATTCACAACCAAAATGCTTAAAAGCTCCAACTCCTTCCACGATGCTCCTTCTCAAAACTCAAGAACAGAGTGATCTTTTGTGCTAAGTCATCCACTATTTATTTTCAAGGGTAACATAAGCACTCCTGGATTCTTCTGTAGTTTTATATCTTACAAGGAGTGGGGTGTGTTCAGTGGCATTAAGTCACTGTGAACCCACTGTTTCACCAAAGCAGAGGCAGTCGGGCCAGTGAGATAGCTCAGCAGACTAAGCCACTGCATGGTTCGATCCCCGGCACCAAACGCTGCACCAGCCCTGCCCCTGGACGTGCTAAGCCGTCCACCAAGACCAGGCATGGTGGTGCATGCCTCTAATCCCAGCACTGAGGAGGTTGAAAGCAGGAGAATTGCTATGAGTTCAAGCTGCGTAGTGAGACTCTGTACCAACTACATAAAGCAAGAGCAGTGCCTCCTCCACATGCCATTATCCAAACCACCATTGACGATAAATGCCTGTTTCCAGGTAGGCATTTACGTTGCTGAGCTACCTTCCTGGCCTTAATCTATTTCTTAAGAACTCAGTTGGGGGGCCGGCGAGATGGTTCAGCAGTCTAAAGTGCCTGCTTAGGAGAGCTTAGGCAACTGCGGGGACTGTGGTTTGATCCCCGCATCACACACCTCACCAGTCCCACCGTCAGGACAGTCTGAGCTAGCTATAAATTATTTTTTTTTTTTTTTTAAGTAAAAGAACTGGGGCCCGGCAGGATGGCTCAGTGGCCTAAAGCTCCTGCTTAGGAAAGCTTAGGAAGCTGCAGGGACTGCAGTTCAATCTCTGGCACCACATGCTGTGCCATCCCTGCCCTCTGGGCAGGCTGAGCTGGCCATAAAAATAAATAAACAAACAAAAGTTCTGAAACAAGAAAAAAATAAAATAAAATAAAAAATTCTTAAAAAAAAAAAAAAAAAGAATAGTGTCTTACTATACAGTTTAGACCATCTTGAACTCACTGTGTAGCCCAGACTAGCCTATAACTTGTGATCCTCCTGCTTCAGTCTCCGGACTGCTGGGATTGCAGGTGTGCACCTTCACCTCTGGCTGTTCTCAGCTTTATGGAGTGTGAAATTACTTTGATGACTGACGTCCCTAGCAATATTGTGTATGGTCATGTTGTAGGTGCACATTCCAGCCCTTTTTCATTTTCACTTTTTTTTTTTTTAAGAATTTTTTATTTAATTTTATTTTTTTCTTGTTTCAGAACTTTTGCTTGTTTATTTATTTATTTTCATGGCCGGCTCAGCCTGCTCTGAGGGCAGGGCTGGCACAGCATGTGGTGCCAGGGATCGAACCGCGGTCCCTGCAGCCGCCCAAACTTTCCTAAGCAGGCGCTTTAGACCACTGAACCATCCCGCCGGGCCCCTCATTTTCACTTTGAAGTGAGTCACTAGGTTGCCCAGGCTGACCTTGAACTTGTGATCCATCTTCCTGCTTTAGCCTCCCAGTGTGCTGGGATTCAAGGTGTGCATGTCCTGGCTGGCTTGTTACTAGCTTCTTACACTTCCTTCCAGAAGTGGTGGTAGTGTACACTTCCAAATCCACACATAAGTTTGTAAATCCCCTTAAAACTCATCTCTGCTGACTCACAGCCTATCTTACAAAGATGCATACAGGGTACCTTGGTGTCTCTCGGCCCTACCAGGATTCTTGCCCCCAGCCCATGGGTACACAGGTAGCAGAGGGAGGCACGTGGGCTGTGGTACCCAGTCTGGCCGCAGAGCCAGGAACCTGCAGCAGAATGTGTGTATTCCCGGTTCCCCATTCTGTACTCCCCGGGAGCCGTACTATGGCCTGAGGCGGTTCTACTCTGTGATTTTGAGACACTGCCCTGCTTGTTTATGGCTTCTTCTTCCTGTGGCCAAGTGGGTCATTGCAGGCCTCAGGGTCCTCGCTGTCCCACATCCATGCTTGACCTCCCACCCACATGTCCATCCAGCTGTTCCATGGCTTCTGAAGTGCCTCAAGCCTGTGCCCACATCTTCCTGATTGGATGCCAGCAGTCACCCCTGGCCACAGGCTGCAGGAGTACCTGGATGTGAGGTTGTCTGGTTGGATTTTATGAGGAAACCCTCAATTCTCGCAGCAAGTCTGCCAAATAAGTATTGTCCCTGTTTTATAAATGGAGAGAGAGAGAGAGAGAGAGAGAGAGAGAGAGAGAGAGAGAGAGAGAGAGAGAGAGAGACGCTCTGGGAGGAGGAGGGAGGCAGAGTTGGGTAGTGGTGTAGCCTAGATTTGACCCCCTGACACCAGACATCTGAGCTAGCCTTTGGTACCTGAGTCACAAAGCCGGAAGCCACAGTAGGTAGGTAAGTGCTGAAGGGATGCGTGAATGAGTGACCCGGATAGAGATGTCCTGAGCAAGTCTTGAATGTCAGGCCCTGGATCAGACAGAGTTCTCAGAGCTGAAATTCCGATGGGGAAGATAATCCACACAAACGAGCGCACCGACACAAAGAAGGAGGCGAGAGCAGCAGGCTATGCAGTGAGACGAAGTGGTGGTGGGCAGTGACCCGGCGGGAGGATGGGAGGATGGGAGGATGGGCGGGTGCTCCAGCGTTAGGGAGGGAGGGACGGGCGTGGTGGCCATGGCGCTGAGAGCTGAATGGCAGGGAGGAGGCAGCTTCACAGGTCGGTGGAAGGAGGGAGAAGATGCCAGGTGGAGGAAGGGCACGTGTGAAGGTCTCTGGCGGGGTCCAGTGTGGCCTGGTTTGTTTAGGAAGCAACGGCAGAACAGCAGGGGAGTGACAGGCCTGGAGCCAAGGTGCCAAGCCAAAATAAAAGATGCTGGGCAAGGGCAGTATGAGACCCGAGTCAGCCTCATGAAAGCCAGGAGGACGTGAGTAGGCACGGGCGACGGCCTCAGGCTGCTGTGTGCAGCACGGCCTGTGGCAAACAGAGCAAGAGAGGATGCAGGGAAGCCAGGAAAGAGGCTCTGTGGCCACCACTGCCTGAGACAACAGCTACAGGATCCAGTGGGGACAGAGGAGACAGATCAACTGGGAAAACTTCCTTTTGAAACAGCATCGAACCCCAGTTCAGGCAATGAACTCGCTGCATAGCCCAGGCTGGCCTCAAACTCACCCCCATCGTCCTGCCTCAGCCTCCTGGGTGCTGGGATTACAGGCGTACACTCCTCTGCCTAGCCAGCTTGGGGAAACATTTTGCAGGGAGAACCAATAACGCTTCTTGCTGAGTTAGAGTTGGCTGAAGGGAGGGAGCGCGGAGCCAAGGATAATGCCAGGTTTCTGGCTGAAGCCGCTGAGTGGGTGGTGATCATCGAGCCGGTTAGGGAGAAGAGAGAGATGGGGCAGGAATCGGTTTTGGTGCGGGCAGTTTGGGAGCAAGGAGGAAGAAACAGGCTCCATCTGGACCTGGGAAGCTTGTGTCCCAGTGGATGCGAGACGCGTGAGTCACCCTGTCCATGGGATGAAAGCCACCAACTGGATGAGACTAGGGGAGTGAGTGCAGATTGTCCCCCCTTCCAGAGAAAGGCGAGAGGAAGAAGGGTGTCTGCAGGATGCAGGCCAACTTCTGGGTGGATGCGCAGCCATGCCCGTGTCCAGAGGGTCCCTGAGCCTCCCTGAGCCTCCTTGGCCAGATCTTGTCCTCTGTGCTCAGGATCTTTGGCCTCTGGGCCAGCCAGCGCTCCCTTCCCCAACGTCCACTGGTCATTACTGGGTTTGCTGTGCACTGAAGAACACCTTTCTTCAAGAACATCCCCAGCTTGGCGGGCTTCCCAGAGAGCTGTTGTTCTGCCCAGAGAAACTTTGCCAGGTTGCAGGCGACAAAGCTGGGACAGCTTGGGATCTCATTCAAGGTCACCAGGGCTGGGAGGGGACAGACGCTGCCCCACCCCCACCCTGAGGACCAAGGAGGCCAGTCGCTCACCTGCTGTCATTCACACTGGCTCAGTGTCAAGTGGGACACAAGAATGAAAATGAACGGTTCAGGGTGGCAAAGATGTCACGCAAGCGAAGGGAGAGGGAACCAATCAGAAGCTCAGGCCGCACTATTGCTGGGCTCTGGGGTGCAACTTCAGCACGATCCGTCATACTTCAGTGCTTTGGGAGTTGGACTTGGGGCTGGGGGTAGAACAGCGCACTGGCACCGACCTGTGCAGCCACGTGAACACGACACAGATGGTGGCGTGTGACTCCCAAGGCTTGGTCACGAAGGACTTTGTGCCTTCTCCCTTCCTTTCTCCTCTCTGGCTCACTCACTTTGCAGGAATCCAGGCCGCACCGCGAGCACATTCATGCAGCCCTGACAATCACAGACACATGCAAAGGGTTTAGGATAAAACGCACGGGGTCGCTGTGCTTGCAGTCTTTCACTTGGAACTGTGCATGCCCGGGTGTGTGTGTGTGTGTTGGGGGGGGGGGATTCAGGGAGAACATTCTAGGCCGCCGAGGGGGAGATGTCTGTGCTGCCAGAGCAGGGGTTGGTTCAGAGCGGGAAGCACTGGGATAAGAGCAAAGACAGAGGAGCTGACTTCCACACGCTCCCTCTCAGCCGCAGAGTGCGCAGGACCCTGGGCCTTCTCTGTTTCGAGAGACACCTGCACAGTGCGGGTATGGTGGCCTCTTCATCCCAGTGCTTTGGAGGCTAAGGCAGGAGGACCGCTGAGAGCTCAAGGCCAGTCTGAGTTACATATTGGGACACCCAGTTTGAAAGAACAATAAAATGAAAACAAAGGGCCCGGCGGGATGGCTCAGTGGTCTAAAGCGCCTGCTTGGGGAAGCTTAGGCAGCTTCAGGGACAACGGTTCGATATCTGGCACCACATGCTGCACCAGCCCCGTCCTCGGGGCGGGCTGAGCTGGCCATAAAAATGAGTGAATAAACAAAGGTTCTGAAACAATAATAAAAATAATAAATTAAAAAAAATAAAATGATAGCCGGGCGTGGTGGCGCATGCCTGTAATCCCAGCACTTGGGAGGCTGAGGCAGGAGGATCAGTGCGAGTTCGAGACCAGCCTGGGCTACGAAAGTGAGTTCAGAGCCAGCCTGAACTGCATAGTGAGACCCTGTCTCAAAAAAGACAAAAAAAAAA
>PVJA010054833.1:0-11435 GCA_004027025.1 Myocastor coypus
AGATTATTGGACCTCAGAGGAAAGGGATGAATGAACTATAGTGCGTCTAAGGAGAGTCACCCAGAGAAAAACATTCTCTCAGGCTTTCACAGAAAGCAAAATGGCCGTGACTGGTCCCAAAGGCTGACACTAACAACAGTTCTACCAAGTACTGTATATGGTCCCAAACTCTCAATTCTGAGGGGATTTGACCCTGGAAGATACAAAAATAAATAAATAAATAAAAAATGTTTTGTTATACAGGTCTTGCTTCGACTTGCCCTTGACCACCCAGCAAGAAAAAGAAAAAAAAAAAATGCTTAATTACAATGCATGAAACACAGAGCTAGACTGGTGAGATGAGCTTTAGAAGGCCTAGATTCAATAGCCTCCAACATCACAAGCTTCACTGGTGGCCCACTTCAATTGCAGAACATTTGACTGTGTATGTTTCTGCTTCCTCTTAGTCCAAAGAGAAGTATATTCTTCTCCTTTTTTTTTTCTAAGCAACATCAATAGGGAGGTGGGTCATGCCCACACACTGTACTCCGTAGAACGATTATGAGGACAATATGCTATATGTCAACTTTCAAAGAAAAGAAAGGGGAAAAGAAAAAAAAAGTAATGTTGATTTAGAAGGGTTAATGTTTAATTTTTTGATCAATCTTATATACCTATATGTATTAATCTAAACTGATCTGATTATGAAAATATGTAATATAACCATTGTTAAATTTAAACAATAAAAAAATATTAAATAAAAAAAGATCCTACTGGTGCTAGCTTCGACCTTGGCCCTCCTCTCCTGTGTGGTCATACTGCTCAGCTTCTGGAAGATCTCTTGCTGTTATGCATTAGCAAAGTGGTGCACATCAAGCCACTCACCATCAGCCTCCTCCTCTTCACCGAGACTGATACTTTCCCACCCTTCCTCATCATTTTCAGCACCCTCTTCTTTCTCAATTTTTACAACCTCTGCTTCTGACATGTAACCTTTAGCTTCTAGTTCACCGTATTCTTGTACCCTTCCTTCTACAAAAGCTTCAATAAGTTTAGCCCAGAATTTCTTCTGTCACATCTGAGGATTCAGCATCCAGAAGAGCTAGATCAAAATTCTAGCAGACATCATTACATTCTTATCTTTGTGCATCTCATGCTGAGTCTTAGAGAAGTTTTAGTCACGACTAGAAGACATTGAGCTGTTGTCTCCTTTGTAGCATTGATATCTACAGTCGTGGCTTTACCAGAGTTCTTGCCAGTCAAAAAATTGTTAGCCACAGTCATGAGCAATAATTGAATAATCTCCAGAGTTCAAGATGATGAGAGGCTTGAGCAGCACAGAGAAGGATCTTTGTTACATCTCTCTGGTGGGGCTGCAGAAACCTCTGTGGAAAGGGGTAGAAATTGAAGAAAAAAAGCTCACAGATTCCCACCGATCCAGAGATGAGATTTTATAAGCATCATCTTCACTTCCAACCTTCTTTTTAGAGTTCTCTAGCTGCTTGAGTACTTTTTCTGCAAAATCTTGGGGGTCATGGATTAAGTGTATAGCCAAAATTTGAACACCTCAGGCTTCTTCTTTTGTTTCTTAAGCACTTCCACTGCTTTTTCCAACTTCTTTTTGGAGCTCTTCTTCCCTGAGGCATATTTTATAAGCATTTTCTTGCTATGGCTCCTTCATCCTCTGATTCAGTCATTATCATTTATTCTCATCTTCTTTTTTCCCAAGGAAAAAAGTCAGAGTGGCAACAAATATCTTGGTGACCTTGGAGAAGCAGGTGTCATGACAATATTGACAGTTTGGCACCACCACAGATGTGCCTTCTGTAATATTCAATCATCACATCCAAAAATATTGGTTACGGTTCCATTGTTGTCGCCCAGCAGGATGTGCATGGAATTCTGTATGTCTACTTCATTGTTCTTATACTTTGCATTTATATTCCTAGCATCAGTCACACTATTAGTGTATAAAGTCTTCCACAGAAGCTTATCATGGTAATGCAGAAGCTCAAAGAACAGCTCCAGCAGACTCCAACTGATGGTCTTCCTATTTCTCAGCAAGATCAAAGCTTTAAAATGTTACTGGAAGATCTGGATCTAAGACAGTGTGATTGTAGAAGAGATCTTAGAGCTCTTGAGGAAAGTTACTCAGATAAAGGCTGGCAGTTCTCACTTGATCAGATAGATTCTGTACCTGTAGCAGGTTGCTGGGAAGTTTGTTGTTTCTTTTGGACATGTTGGCTGTAGGGTGGCTCCTCGCAGAGTAGTACTCAAAAAGTTTGCACCAACCTGCAGCTTCTGAGCCTAACCAGATTTGTGGCAATTTAATATGTAAAAAGAAAATTTGAACTACATCCTTTAAGTTGTAAAGTGAAAATTCTCAATCTAATTTAAAAAAAAAAATACCTGAGGTTATTAAGATTGAGCAATACTCTGTTAATGAAAAATTTTGAAGGTTAAAATGCTTGTATGAAAAGACATTTTGGAAGTGATACTAATGGGTCTTTTCTCCCTAAATATTCTCCTAAGTCATCACAGCAGCAAGCCAATATGGCACAGGCTGAGGAGGTTAGCTCCATCTTCCTCCTCCCTACTCAAATTACATCTTCCTGCTTCCTTTTCACAATATCCTGTTCTCCTATTCCTGCCTCCTGCCCAATCACTACCTGCCATGTCACAGATACTGCTCCTAAACCCTACCTCCATTCAGGCCCTATGTAGCTTTTCTCTTCCTCCCTGCCCGCACCCTCCACCTGCCCCCCCAGAAGCTCCCAAGTCTCTCCTCTCCTTTCTGTGGTCTTCTCTGCTCCTGAAATAAAGACTTTTTTTTTTAATTTCTTTTTCTCTGTGCACGGATTAAGCCTAACTGATACCATATTCATATAATTTTTATTTAGGTATACTACCATAATTATTGCATTGTAGTATTGTTGTTAATCACATAAGGTTCCTAACTTACAAATTAAATTTGACTGAAAGTATGTATAAATAGGAAAATCATAAAGTACATATAGATTCTGGAAAACTATATTTTCAGATATATAAAAATAAATAAAATGTACTATTGTATAAGAATTAGAAGAAATGAGAAAATCAACAAAGTATTGATTGTACTTTATTCTGAGTGAGCAGATGACTATAAGAGGAGTTGGTCAACTTACAAAATATTAAAATTAACCTCAAAATGTAATAGTATTTCTCCAATTGTAAGATATTAAACTATAAAGTATGCACACTACCTAAGAGTTAACTTGATCACAAATGTGTTCAACTTCTGTTGACATAAAACATGTGCATTCAAATATATAAGAGATACAGGGCTGGGGGCCAGCAAGATGGTTCAGTGGTCTAAAGTGCCTGCTTAGGAAAACTTAGGCAACCACAGGGACTACAATTCCATCCTTGACGCCACATGCTGGGCCAGCCCTACCCCCAGGGGAAGGCTATATAAAGATATAGGTCTGGGAAATTGCTGATCAGAATAAGCTTAACTGGAAAACACAAGTCCTGAGTTCAATCCCTGTACCACCAAAAAAAAAAAAGAGAGAGAGAGAGAGCTATATATACACATACTTTGCACATACATCAATAAATTGAATGTAGTCCCAATCAAATTCAAATTATGTAAAGCTCAGTGAATATACACTAGTAATTATGCAAAAGAAAAGGGATCTAACAAATGTTAAAGTTGACTTTTAAAAAAAAAAATAGAAAAGCAAGGAGAGCCCCTGTATTACAACATATAGTTTATTGAGAAAACTAATAATTGATACTTGGATTTAATGAGTCAATGATAATACAACTAATAGAAAAAGAGATTACATTCCATAGGCATTCTGCTGTACTCTATTTTTGTATGGTAAATTTCCTCTACATGAGTAATCTGCAGATATAATCGTGTGTTTTCTCACAACGTCTAAATATCACAATTCAGTTTCCTTTAACCAAAGTCTCCAAAGATGCGGCAAGTAAGGCAGCAGCCAAAGAGTAAAGGAAAGGACCTGCTACTACATTCACACATAAGATCCTTGGAAGACCTCAGAAAAGCTTTTCCAGGTCACTTATATGGCTGCTGACACTCTCAGGCCTTCATGACTGCTAGCTAGAGCTTACCAGTCCTTGTCACACAGACCTTTCCATTGGACAAGTTTCAACATGGCACTTTGTCTCCTCCAGAGTGAAAAGAAAGTGACACAAAGTAAACAAGACCAAGAGGGAAGTCATGATTTGTTTATAATATAACCTTGCTAGTTACAGCCAATAACTTTTGCCTTATTCTGTTGGTTAGAGTCAAGACACTAGGTATAGCCCACCAAGAACTAGAGGGAGTTACACGAATGTGTAATCAGGACCATTGAGCCTATTTTATAAGATTCTTGCTGCAGACAGAGGTCCAAGATTGGCTAAGCACTTTAATGTACTTTACAGTGCATTAAAGGATAACTTAATACCTGAGAAATTACTTAAGTAATGTATAAGAAGTCACTTGAAAATATTGGGATTTTACTTTAATCTTTCATAGCTGTCATTCTTGAATCTCACTTACAGCATTTTCAAAATATTTTATCTAAGGGCCAGCGAGATAGCTCAACAGAATAAGTGCCAAGCTGGCCTTGCCCCCAGGGTGTGCTGAGCCTGCTACTGAGTCTGGGAGTGGTGGCACACACCTGTAATCACAGCACTGGGGAGGCTGAAAACAGGGGGGTCACTATGAGTCAAGATGCATAGTGAAACCTTGTGCCAAAAATATATATATTGGATTTTTAAGCCATCGAACTCCGTTTTCTTACAAAGAACTAGTTTTTTTTTTCCACTTTTTTTCACTTTGCATAATATTTGTGGACATCATGTTCACAAGTGAAGCAGCAATTTGCAGTCCATAGCAGATTTGGGAAAGTTACCGATCTCAACAGCGGCACAGAGAAGTGAAGACTGATGACAGAAGTCACAGCAATGTGTGAGCGTTCATCAGTGGATGACTGCCATTGTAGGTAAGTTTCAAAAGAGACTGAAGATACAGTTTTTACAAAAGCTTTTCAATGTTTATACTAACA
Organism: Myocastor coypus; assembly: GCA_004027025.1. Taxonomy (NCBI): domain Eukaryota; kingdom Metazoa; phylum Chordata; class Mammalia; order Rodentia; family Myocastoridae; genus Myocastor; species Myocastor coypus. The sequence continues at coordinate 5,037 of PVJA010054833.1, forward strand.
CAGACCAGGAAATTCTAACAGGGACTACAAACACAATCATCACTTCAGGTATCTATTGCAGCAAAACTAAACACTTTCAAGCCTGCAATAGTTTTGTCAGCTCCTGCTTCTGAGGGTCATTTATTTACGCTGGTCCTGCCTGGGGTCACTCAGGCCACTGCAGTCATCAGGGGGTGACATGCAGGCAGATATCCCCAGCCATTATTTTCTCTGTCCTTACTCACAAAATCTAGAGTCATCATTATTCTGTGTGTCTGCTCATGAGAGAAACTTATTTAATACAAAATATACAAACATGTAAGAATTTACAAGGTTGGCTTACAACAGGCACCCACAGCATCTGATGTGGAAGAGTACAAAAGATCTGACTGCTCACTGGAGATCTGAGGCACCTAGTGGAAGGCCTGGGGCTCACTGCTGTGTCCCATGAGAGTCCATATCAGGAAGCTGAAGGTTTTGTGCTTGGGCTGAAGAACCTATACTGGAAGCCAGGAGAGGACAGCAAAAGTAGAGGAGAGAACTATAGCTCCTCCAACAAACAGATGTGAACATTCACTCATTTTCCTTTTCTACCATTCAGCCACCCTAGGGTGACTCTTCCACATCCAGAAGCGTGCTGATCCAATTTATTTAGGCATTTCTTACTGAGGTCAACACAATCAGTTAATCAATACTTTGTTACCCTGTGAGCTGCATGGTTGCCCCTGCATGCTTAAACCCTACTTGGGAATTTAAAGGTTCCTAAACTTTGATAAAGATGTTTAGGTTGTTGATCAGCATATTCAAAGACATTAGCCTGTCTCTGTCTTGAGCCAAATTTCATAAACTCTCTTACCTAACTTTACAACTGGACCTTCTTATTGTGGACCTACCTACTTAGGACACATCTTACTTTGTTTCCCTTTACAAAGGAATGCTGCAATCTCCCTTCTTATTCAGAAATTGCTCTCGTAAATGGTCTGAAGTGCTCATGCTTGCATGGACGAATTTTTTCTTTGAAGTCCCATCTGGTGGTCCCATTTCTGCAAAGTTTGCAGCATTCTCTTGTGGGAACAGCCCCAATGCAGCTTGTAGGCAACTCCAGCTATAGATTCTACCAGAAACAACAGATATTAACACTCACGTGCATGGAGTTGGCGCCAGTCGAGTCTGTCTTCCTTACTCACAAAGAAGCTAGCTGAATCGGATAGGGGGGCAGGTGTGTACCAGGGATTGAATTGAGGATCTTGAACTTGCCAGGCAGGTGCTTAAGACACTGAGCTACCTCCCTGACCCTCTCAATTCTTTATATAGGTTCCTCAGAATAGGATAAGTTGTGATTGGATGCTATGATAAAACTTAAGATCCATATCTATAATCTAGGGAGCATTTTATAAGGTAAGCCAAATAATAAGTTCAGCTAAGGCTGACGGGATACAGTGGCATCACCTTGAAAACTGGTTTACATGAGAGGAATATAGCATGTTTTACATCTTGTATTTTAAGCAAGACATAAATAAGGGCTATAGAAAGCATTTAAGAGTGGACAATTTATAAAGTATTCTAAAAATACACAGTAGGAGTATCTCCTTAAACCAATGAGGACCCACAAAATCCTTCTGGAAAAATGAAATGTAAATGAAGATCTAGGTCACCCAAAAGGGTGTCTTCTGGGTTAATGCGCAATTGAAAAAGGCTGGACACAGAAAATAATATGGAAGAGAAACAAGATAATATTCTGCAATGAAGGATCGCATAAAGAAGGTAGAAAATGTAGAAAGGACGGTAGAATCTAAATAACAGTGAAATCCACTATTAAGAGTTTAGTAGTGACAATTATGAAGCTACTACCATATTAGAAAAATCAAAATAGTATACATACTCGTATTTATAAAAAGGCACTCAGTATGGCATGAAGAAGAGGGAGGGTAGAGCCAGAGGCTGAGTCAAGAAACTGCCAAGAAAAACAAAGGATGTGGAGTTTTTCAGTGATCTTCAGCTTTCTGAGTAAATATTAATCTAATAAGCACAATAAAATCTGGATAGAATAATAATCCACCTTTAATGTTACACTGATTAAGGGAGCATGGAACACAGATTGAGGAGTTAGGAAATATTTCTTAAAGAAAATTTCAAAAACACAAATCTTAAAGGGAAAAATTATTATTTGTATTACATCAAAAGTAAGAAACCCTATTAGCAAAACTTTGAAATATGCAACCATTGTTATTAACTATGGTCCCAATGTGCCACATGGAGAGATATCACTATATTACTAAAATTCAGTCTTTAAATCCAATTAAACTTTATACTATTTAGTCATCTCCCCTTTTCCCACTCAGTTCCCTCTTACCAACCTCCCACTTTTCTCCTCTATTTCTGAGGTCAATTTTCCAAGTTGAAAATATTTCCACCACAAAATAAATGTTAAATTAATGAGTAGAATATGCTAATTAGCTTGAATGATTCCTGCCATAATATATGCATAAACAAAACACTATAATGTATCCCATTGATATACACAATTATTTTTCAATAAAAATGAATAATAAAGTGAAATAAAAAATACCTTTAAATAAATAATGATTTAAGATGAAATGAAGAAAAATCTTAACCACCAGATAACCAAATGGAAGAAAAGGCTTAAATTATGAACTGAAATGGAGGAAACATCTAAGAGACACCACAAACATGCCTAATTCAGCAACCAAAATCACAGTTCCTCTAAATGGGCCAAAGCCTGATGTAACTTAAGAAAAGAAGAAAGAAAGAAAGAAAGAAAGAAAGAAAGAAAGAAAGAAAGAACTTGATGACAGAAATAAAAGTTCAAATTTATTATTAATATATAAAATACAAATTAAAAGTACAATGACATAAGAGTAAGAAAACTGACTAATGCCAAGGTGTCAAGCAAACATGTACGAGGCCCCGGTAGTGCACTCAGTGCCGGGGTGATGGGGCAGCATTCAGCCATTTGGGGTATATTCAGACCACCACTGCTCAGTAATTCAACTACTAGCTCTTCACTTTCCAAAGACAGTCATAAAACTCCTTAGGAAAGCTTTTATAAATGGATACTTCTTAGAGGGTCGTTTAATTTGGCAGGCTTTGTGATCCAGCAGGTACAGAGGGGAGAGAATTGCAGTGTTTCCTCAGGAAGCAGCAAAAGTGACTACTCCACGCACGCTCCAAACATGGAGCAAAATGAATGCAGGCCCCCACGTGAGGGCCCACCAAGCTCGTGTGAGTAGCACAGCAGGCTCATGTGAAAGCTCTGGAGGAAATAAGCCCCTCCTCTGGCTGTGTTCATCGCTTTGCTCACAAAACCAGGACATCAACTATTGCAGTAATTTGCAGGACGAAGGGATCAGAGTGTTAAAAAGCAGACTGATAAATGAAAGAGAGTGTGCCAAATACGGTATAGTGCATCTTGACGGTACAATTTGAGTAAATAAGCTCAAAGTATTATGTTTCCAAAATTCTGAATTAGCACTTTATGTAATATTGACTTAAAACTTTCTAACATTTTATGAAATTATAGTTGCAGCACTTAATTTAGTTCCAGTCTACAGAAGCTAACACTTATACCCTGTAGCTCTTTCCCCACAGAGAGATTTTCCATAGCCACTCATTTACCAAGAGTCTCTGCCAAACTGGGAGTAAATGGTCATCTTTTCTTTCTGGCCTGTTACATCAAATTTTATATTTAAGTTTGAATGTATCTGAAGCTTAGCGCGTATTTTATTTTCACCAAAAAGAAATCTTGTATTTATTCTTATCATCTTACACTAAATATGAGAGTTAAGAACATTCATTTTTATTTAGAAAATTCTTTGATATTCTCACCTATTTATGCTCCCAGGTACATCCTTAGAATTTTGATGTGTGTTTATAAAGAAAATTACAAAGTTATATTGATGCTTTCATGGCAGGTATATCAAAGTGATAATGAAAGCTGGGAACCCTGATATATTTATTATCTTCATATTCATAAATATGATTTGCCTTTCAATTTATTTCAACTTTCCACCTATAAACTTTATATTTTTATTCATCATTTGCAGCTTCTGAATTTATTCTTATGTATTTAATATTTGTTTTATTGTGAATTGAATCATTTTTCAATTATTGTTCCCATATATTTTCATTTTTATTTTTTATTAGCTCCTTTTTATTTTACTTTGGCATCTTGTTTTATTCTTATTACTTTAAGGCAGAGGCTTAGTTCACTGGTTTCTTCTTTTACTCTACACAAATGAAAGGATTTTGAGTGATACATTGCTCCCTAAGTGCTACTTTGGCAGTATTCCATACTTTAAAAAATACATGGTATTTATATTTTCATTGCATTCTGGATTCTTTGCCTGACCTAGGTACTATTAAATATTTTTCAATACTCATGAATTTGTCACATTTCTATTACACTTTATTACTTATTTCTATTTTTTTATCTACTATGGCCTAATATATAACAAGTAGAATGTCAGCTTTTAATAATTACATGGATACATTTTTGTTACAGTATTTGATTCTTCTAAAATGAAAAGATCCTAGCACACTTGAAAGGCACCTGCACTTATCTATCCAGTTCCTACCCTCTTTACAAATCTTGGCTAACTGTGTTCCATTTTTTATGTTACTCATATAGCATTTCTAAAATAAATGTTTTGTCTCCTTGTTATGGAACTAAGCAGGAGAATCTTAATATAATAGTTCACATGTGCATCTCTTGGCTCTGTTTCTAACCACAATATACCAATCAGTCCTTTATTGGCTTACCAGTGGGCTCTGAGCAACACAACCACATGGCTGGACAAATGGACTGGGAGAATTTTTAAGGTACAAAGAAGCTGTTGTAAGATCATCACACAAGGTTGGCAGGTATAAGTCCAGACTACCTGAGCCAATCTAGGATAACTTCACCCTCCTTGAAGGTAAACTGTCATGAGAACTCCATCAAGTAGGGTATCCCTATGGTGTTTAGGTAGTCAGTCACACCATGTGTTGGAGCACTTGAATGCTAGACACTCAGATAAAACATCATGACAGGAAAAAATCATAATAGAAAGGAATGGAAAAAGATTTACACTGAGAGCAGACCCGCAGCAAGTGAAGTCATGACAGGGGAAAAGGTAGTCAAAAGAAAAGAAATCACTTAATCAGTGACAAAAGAGCAAAATAAGAAAGAGTGAAAATTTACATGAAAAGATTACAAGTCTCAATAAAGTATAGGTATTTCCTATTGCTAAAATTAAATTACGAAACATCTTTGTTTCTTAAACAATATTGCACTTTCACCAGGCAGGTTGCAGAGCTGCTAGAATATTCTCTGCACTTCATAAGTTGCTGGAGGAGGTGCCTGTCTCCAGAAGGGTGCAGAAGCCCACCAAAGTGCAGTGTCGGCACCCACATGGCAAGAAAGAGGAAGCCGGTGCATGTCAGGGCCGCGTGCACCTGTGGGCTTGTCATTTGTCAAGGCAAAAAGAGAACTAGCTATTGGATACAGAGTGGGATTTTTGTTATCATTTTATTTATTTATTTATTTATTTATTTATTTATTTATTTATTTGGTAGAGTCTTGCTATACAGCTTGAGCTCACAGTGATCCCCCTGTCTCAGCTTCTCCAGTTCTGGAATTTCAGGCATGCACCACCACTCCTGGTTTCAGTGGCTAGCACAGTGCTTCTGGGGTTCCTGGGGCCATCACAGTATGCAGTACAGAGGATGGAGCCTGGGTTCTTGCACTTGCTGAGCTGGTGCTTAGACTGACAAACTATTTCCACAGCCCCCAGAGTAGGTTTTATGAGTAGATTTTGCCTTCTCTTTTTGCTTATGTGTATTTTCAATATGAAATACAATTACTTTAAAATGAGAACATTGTCAAAATAAACAGATGATCTGGTAAGTTTTGATATTTAGGATAACTCTCAATATGAATCGCTGAAGTAAAAAAATTGAATTAAAAGAAAGGAATAATATTCAGAAAGTAAAATTATCAAGAGGCAGATCATTAGAGCAAAACTAAATCACTGTGTCATCTACTCAGTATGGAACTATTAAACCAACCTTCACTCATTTTACCCTTTAATACAAAGAAGTTAAAAGCAGTTAATTGTCCATGGGGCTTTAATGAGTGTTAAATGAGATAATGTGAAGTGCTTTGATCAGTGTCCCCAGGGCTTGAATGCTCAAGGTACCCTTAGCTGGAGGCTAGCAAGAAGTGCAGAGGAAACAGCAGCATCAAGAGAAAATATAGTGGCATAAATACAGAAAAGCAATCCTCGAACTGGGACTGCCTTCTTTCGCACCATTAAATCTTGTTCCTCAGCAGGACTCTAACTGTTCTGCAAACCCACAGGACATGTTTAAGTTCACAGAGCGGCCTTCCTTGCTTAAGTGCTGTGGTCTCCCCACATACAC
>PVJA010054834.1:0-11418 GCA_004027025.1 Myocastor coypus
AAAAAAAAAAAAAAAAAAAAAAAAAAAAAAAAAAAACCTATGAATTATATTTTTCAGGTTTTATTATCTGCATCTTTTTTCCCACTACTAGAAATCCAAAGCTGGGCAAGGGGTCCACCATTAATTTACACCCCTCCACCCCAGCCTGTACTTTTAACAAAGACTGAATCCATATAAAAAAACTAAGGTTGGTTTTTTTTGTCTTTCTGAGACAAAAAACACTATGCTGTTCAGGCTAGCCTTGAGCTCACTTTTGTAGCCCAGGCTGGACTCGAATTCACACCAATCCTCCTCCCTTAGCCTCCCTCACATGCCAGGATTACAGGCATGTGCCACCATAGCCAGCTCTTTTAAAATTAAGTTATTTTAAATTACACTGAACAATTCATGCAGAAAACCTTGAACATAGCATACCAAAATAAAGAGATTTTTCTTGAGGAACAAGTATGCCCATTTAATTATAGGAAAGTTATAGATCAAACTAACTAACTGCCTATTTCAGTGGTCTTTTGTTTATTCCCACAGTTGTAAATACTTTCAAATTGTGTGGAAGCTGGGCTGGAAGGTAGCTCAGCAACATAGCACCTGGCTAGCAAGTATGAGGCCCTGAGCTCAATTCCTGACACCTAAAACAAATCATGTGAGAGAAAAAAAAAAAAAAAAAAAAAGTTGACAAGAAAAGTCTGGGACTATTAGACAAGAAAAGAACAGGAAGTCTGGAGAAGTGATGTAAAGGTGGATAATGGGACAGGGATGAGAATATACTTACTATACATATTGAATCTCCTCCTGAATGTGAAACTAGGAAGAGAAGCTGGGTGACGGGGTGAAATAATCAAAATATTTTACATGTACCATCCTGAAACTCATTAGTTTGCATAAACAGGTTTTTTTTTTTTTTAAGTATGGAGAGAAAAAGATATAAGTCACAGATAGCATCAAACCCTTACCCTTCTCTTCCTTGCATTCATTTTTTGTTTTGATTCTTTGACAAAGGCATTATAGGCTGGGACCTCTCCAGCATCAATAGCTTGCTGGATGATGTTCCTTATCCTCGGTTCCTCTGTATACTGCACACACAGCACAGACTCCATGATCTGATTCATGTCACCCTTGAAATCCAGGTAGGCTTGTTTAATATCAGCCAGCTCTTCCTCAGAGCCTTTGTAAGTCTTTTCAAAAGCTTGAATGTCTTCTAGAGATATCTGATGATAAAGGACATGACTTTAACTTCAGTAATTTTAAATAAAAAGTTGTACCAGTAAAACAAGATTTAAGTGTTGAGATGCTTGTCTCCTGATGCGGCAGATGCTTGAATCGAAACTGTCACAACTAAATTTCCTATGTCTAAGCTTTTCCAGCGTTCTCCCTAACCCAGCCTTTACAGTGACTAAAGTGAGGGCCACCTGAGCAAAAATTAAATGAAGTTTCTAAGATACAAAGATACTTAACACTCAGATTGTCGACTTGGATATGCAAAATAAAGCACAAACTAAAGAAAAACCCACCCCTTTCACTGCGACAATCATCCATGAAGAAATGAAAGACCCATTTCAGTTAACGCGTTGTGGATATTTAAAGAACCTAATTAAATCCCTAAACTTCATTAACACAATTCAAGATGTGCGGCGCCAGCAACCAAATGGCGCCAGTAACCAAATGCCTATTAACTGAATGATAGGAAAGGTCACAAAGAAAGCTCCAAAGCCCCCACCTTCTTAAAGAGCAGCCGCCAGTACGCCTCCCAGTCTCGGTCTTGGTCGAGCACAGCAGAGTCCTCGTCCACTGTTCCCTGCTCATCGTACACTGCTCTCTGCTCCTTGTCACTTAGAACCGCATAGACTCTGCCCAGTATCTAAGGAAGAGCATCAAGTCACCTCTGTACCCCCCACTGAAACCGCGCCGCGAGAAACAAAGGTTAGAAAACGCCGGGCCGCGCACTGCGCCCTAGGGGTGCCGGGCGGCCAAGAGGCGTCGGAATCGAACAGACCTGGAAGCGGAGGGTGGCCTCCTCCTTGTTGTCCTCGTCCACTCGGTCGGGGTGCACCCGCAGGGACACCTTGTGGTAGCCGCGTCGGACCTCGCCGTCCGAGGCCTCGCGCCGGACGCCCAGCACCCGGTAGAGGTCGGCGGTACCAAACTCTTGCTCGCACAGCTCCAGCAGCCCCATGTTGGACCCGGGATGAGACTTGCAAACACCGGGTCACAGCTGCAGCAGCTTTAGCGCGGCGCGACTTTCTTTTGCCCGCCCAAAAAGACCAGGGCGCCTGCGTCACAGAACGCGCGGTAACACGCACGCAGTACGTGTTACGGCGGCCGCGGAGGGGCGTGGCCAGGCGGAGGGCCGGGGAAACCCGTTTAGGGCCCACAGTGCGTCCAGCTCCCCGGTCTCTCAGAGCGGCGGGAGTCTGCGACCTTGAGGTTTCCCATCATACCCTCTCGCAAGCGTCCCCTTACTCTATTACATTTGTCTTACCCTCAGTGTCCCACCACAGAAATATCTATTGATCTATATCTATATAATATATATTATATACATAATATATAATCCCATAATTATAATATATTACAATAACAAGTGCAATTTTTTGATGCAAACTGGTGAAATAGCAGCATTCATCAGTTACACGTGGCTCAACCTAGCATTTTAACAGATCTGGATTTTCAAAGACCATCCTCAAAGCAGTAACTGCAACCTATGGGCTGGAACTGCTAGGGTACTTCCCTCTATACCCTGAAAGGGGAAAAGAACTGTCTAATGAACAAAAAAAAACCACAAACACCAGTCTTAGTTTTAAAAACACTTCACATTGTACAACTCAACCTCTCCTTCCTGGCCCCTTAAATTTACCTACTGACCCAACCTGACCCTAATAAAAACCTCAACTGCTGAAACAGGTCTATCACTACTTTTAAAACTCAACATGCTGAGCTGACAGAGGGGTAAGCTGGCAAATCACCCATGACAGAGTGGAAAACTTGGGCCTAGATATCTTAAAAAAAAAAGAAAGAAAAAAGTCTGGGGAAAGCTTTGAAAACTAGATAAACCACCACTAGATGTATGGGGTATTTACACCTGAGACAAAGAATAATCCAGAATGTAAAGTGAATAAATCAGATGGAGGAAATTCAATAAATTCAATGATGCTCAAAATAATCTATGTCCTATCAATTCCTCTTACTGGTCAAGGCTTTGCAGTCATGCTGTCCTCTGCCATTAGGGTTCTGCAAAACCTCCGACTCCCCAGGCTGTGCTAGTGACTTACAAACTCCCTGAGTTGCCAGGGTTTTCAAAGCTTTTCTTTGTCCAATCCACTCAAAGCCATCAAAAGTTAGTTCCCCTCCTCACCCTGGTTTCTGTCTCAAAACAAGTGGAGATCAACCAACAACAATGGGGAGCTTTGACAACTCCAGAATTTGAGATGACTAATAATTGTTTTCAGAATATAGAACCCATAAAATCAGCCAGAATACTGTCACTGGAACTCTCTAAATTTCCTGTGTCTCACTGGTATGCCAGAATTTGAAATCTGTATCACCCAAAGTGTGCAGTAAAACAATGTAATTCATGTGAACTGTGTTGAATTATGGTGTTTTAGTGAGCCAATGTTTGGCTTTGGCTCAACTGGCCACTTACATAATCAAACCCATGATACACAGATAAGATCCTACCAGATGGGTTTGTATCTACAGAGTGAAGAGTACCAAGAGTGAGCTACCTCTCTTGCCTGTTAACTGTTCTGAGAGAGAGTCTAAGTTAAGCACACTGGTCTTGAATTTGCAACCCCTGTGCCTCAGCCTCCCAAGTAGCTGGGGTTACAGGCATACTTAACTACAACCAGCTCCTACTAATTTTGTAAGACTTAAAACCCTTCCATCTTTATTTTTTCCCAACACAGATATTATGTAGGAAAGGAATTTCCAGGTAGCCATTTTGGTGCCTGAATCATGTATTGTTGGCAAGTTCCTACCTCTCCAACCATAGCTTTTTCATCTGTAAATGAAGAGAATCCTCCTCCCTCAATATTTCATGATCCACATAGTCTTGCACATAGAGTGCAGAGATTTATGTGAGTGCTCTCCAACATCAGCTTCCAACTTCTCACTCTTAAAAGACAGGCTGTTATAGACCAAAAGCAATTTTAAATAATTATTGTTTGTAAAACTAGTATTTTTGTTTTCTTCAAACAAAGCAATATACATTTGCAATTACAGAAACAGTGCCAGGGATGTGGTATATGCTAGTAAAGCCAGGTCTCTGGGGGGCTGCAGCAGGAAGATCCCACATTCCAGTCTAACCTGGGCAACTCAGCAACACTGCCTCAAAATTTAAAAATGGGCTCCAGTTATAGCTCAGTACAAAGGTCTTGGATTCAATCCCTAAGACTGGAAAAAAGAAAACAAAACAATAAACAAGGTAATGCTTCTTGAACTTGTGGAAGGACTATAAATAAACATTTAGATGAGCCAAGAACACTCTGCTGGGGACAAGAAAGTCCAGCCAAGCATGACGGTGCATGCTTGTAACCCCAGCATTCTGCAGGGCTAAAAGCAAGTGAATGTCAAGTTAGAGCCAGCATGGGCAACTTGGTGAGACCCTGTCTCAAAATTTAAAAATGGATAGAGCCAGGTGTGGTAGTACATGCCTATCATCCCAGCACTCAGGAGGCTGAGGTAGGAGGATTACCGTAAGTTCAAGGGCAGCCTGGGATATACAATGAGTTCCAGACCAGCCTGAACTACATAGTGAGTCTCAGTCTCAAAATACCCCCCCCCAAAAAAAGGTGAGGCCTGGGGATATAGCTCAGTATAAAGACACTGAGTTCAATCTGAGTATAATCAAAAAAAAAAAGGAAAAGAAAAAGAGAGCAGGAAAGTCATGGAAGGCAGCAGATTATAAAATTGTCCAAGTGATCCAATCTTCCCCCCAATCACTGTCCTTTCCAAGATAAAAGCCAAAAAAGCTAATTAGTATCAGACCCAGCTCTTCTGCAGGGTCAAGAACAATTTTCTACCTGGACCCCACTTAGGCCAGGCCTGACAAGCACTGGTGACTCAAAACACTCCATTTATTATTCTTCAAACCTAAGAAAATTAAGAGCTCTGCATATAGAAGATCTTGGCCTTATAGCCAATGCCACATTCCCTGAAGTCAGCTCGCTTCTGTTTCTGTAGTCTCTGTGTTTGTTTTCTGAGAAGCCATGAGGATCGCACGTGCCCGTTTTCTTCGCAGTCTCTCAGCGTTTGTGATCATCATAGGATGCAGGGGGAAAAAGCCAGCCAGACCTAAAAGCAATAGGGATCCTCACTGATTGTAACACAGTTTAAGCCAATATTTCCCTGACAACTCTGCCTCACACAACCAAAAGCTGAGACCTAACCCAGAGCACGAAAGTAAAATGCTTCTCATTGGCCAAAATCTTGGCCTTTATTTTCTTCCAACTTCCTCCTCTCATGTACAGCAAAACGGCAGTGAAGGACGTGTATCTCCTATTCTAACACTGCTTTCTTTACTTAAAAAAAACAGGTAAGGTGGGCTGTGCAGATACATTAGTGGTTTCAGCCACCTGCCTAGGCAAAAGCAAGAAACTGGGTTTGATCCGAGGTATCAGATGACATGCTGGCCCTGCCCCGGGTGCACACCTGTAATCCCAGCACTGGGGAGACTAAAATAAGGGGATCACTGGGTCCGAGCTGCATAGTGGCACCATGTATCAAGTACATTTTTTAAAAAAAAATTTTTTTTTTTTCTTGTTTCAGAACCTTTATTTGTTTATTCACTCATTTTTTTACGGCCGGCTCAGCCTGCCCTGAGGGCAGGGCTGGCGCAGCATGTGGTGCCAGGGATCGAACCGCGGTCCCTGAAGCTGCCCAAGCTTTCCCAAGCAGGCGCCTTAGACCACTGAGCCATCCCGCCAGGCCCCTCAAGTACATTTTAAAAAAATTAAGAAATAAGCTGATTACCCTTAAAGAAAAACTACTGCCATTTTTAGCAGAAAACCCCTCTGTCCCTCAAAAAAACCTCATAATGGAATCCATCTCCGGATTTGAAATGACAATCAGTTCACAACTGAGCTTCAGCTCCAGTCCTGAGCAGCCTGGACAAAATGAAAACCGTTCTTCATTTTCATTATGCTGAAGCTGACTTCTGAGTAAAATCCCCTGAATGAAGTAAGAGCAGCATTCAATTACCCAGAAGTTTCTCCATGGGCTTAGACAGGTGGGCCCCACAGCCAATCCAATGCCGGATCCTCTCCAGGTTCAGGGCAACGAGTTTTTCTCCATGACTGTTGGGCAGTGGATCATAGGAGCCCACCTGCTCCACAAAACGGCCATCCCTGGGACACTTGTTGTGAGCAGCCACAATGCGATAAAAGGGCCGGTTGGTACAGCCACCCAGAGCAAGGCGGATGGTTAAGTGGCCCCCACGGTAAGCCCTGCACAGGAAGGTACCTGTAGAGAATTAACTAGTAAGAACACGAAAGCGAGGGCACAAAAGGACAAAATGAGGTCGAGGAACAATTCCTAGCTTCCACTGCCCTGTTCTTACTTCCAACCTATTCTAGTAAATCTGGCCTGCCTACCATCTTCCCTTGTGAATCTTCCCCTTAATCACTACAGCCAGACAGAGATTACCTCCGCCTCATCCCCACATCCACTCTGCACAGACCTGTGATTTAGTCACTCTGTGACCTTGCTGTAGCCCTAGTTGCCTCATCTGCAAAATGAGAGGAGGGTTACAGCGAGGATTAAGCTAGGAAAGCTGACAAGGGGATCAGCTGCAAGCGCATGAGGCAGAGGTTCGGGTGGCCTCCAGCGCGCCTATGAAAGCGGCCCGGCCACTCCAACCCCAGCGATCGCCCCGCAAGTCTCTCGGAGCCCAGATGACTCACTAAGCTGGACCATGATGCAGCTGGACTGCAGATCCTCAGATCGTCCCGCCGTTCCCACAGCCCAGGTCCCCCGCCTCAGACCCACAGAAATCCAACGCCAAAGGTCAATCCTCAGAGATTTTGGAACCCTGGTAACTACGGAAGCCCAAAGGCTCAGTTCCGGAAGTAGACGCTCGATCCGCCCCGCCTCTTCCGTTATTTGGCTCTCTACTTCCTGTCATGAAACACAGCTATACTACGTCACAGTTTAAAGGAAAGGAAGTGTACTCTACCTCTGTCTCAGCGGCCGTGCTGTCTCTCCCCATGATCTTCTTTAGGAATGAGAAGTTTTAGAGTTGTAAGTACGCAGGAGGAGGCCTAAGCCTGCAAACCCGCGTGCAAATCCTGTCCCTCGTGCAAACATTTTCTGAACATTCCTGAGGGCTGAACGCAGGGCTGACTTCTGCGGTCAGGAAGTTCAGCCTGGCTGGGAGCCGAAGGGCGGGATGCAGACAGACTGGAAAGAAGCTGAAATTTCCTCAGGAAGATTTCATAAACGAGGTAGTGAGGCCTGAGACTAGGATTCAAAATGACTACAGTTTATCGCTCACAGTTAACTCATTTGCCTCTCACTTTCCTTCTTTATTGGTCCACCACCAAAAAGACAGGCACACCATTAAAAAATAAAGGAGAAACCCGTATTCCTACTTTTGCTGCACTACGATAAAAAGCAGAGTCAAAGCATAATTTCTTATCATCCCCAGCCCAAGGATAAAGCCTCACAAGTTAAGGGCGTCTCCTATAGGCTAACGGTGTTGTTTTGACAGATCTCTTGTGGTTTAGATCCATGAAGAAATAGTAGTACCTCTTCCTTCAGCGAAGACCTGTTCAGCTTCTCTGCTCACTGCTCCTTCTAAAGGGCCTGGCACAACTTATAGGCCTTTTGCTCTTAACATAATGGGCTCAACATAGCAGTCTCTAGGGCCACCTGTAAAGATAATGCCTTAATTCCTAGTACCAGTAAGTGAATCTGGCCAAAGACCTTAGCAAAGCAGTAACCCAATGAGCCATCATCAGAAACCTAACTATTAAACAAACAAACAAACAAAAAACCTAATTATTGATCCTACTAGACTTAATTTGATTTACAAATAACTAGTGGTATTTTGTTGGGGTTTTTTTTGAGACAGAGTCTTGCTATGGTTCAGGCTAGCTTTGAATTCACAGCAGTCCTCCTGCCTCAGCCTCTTTTGAGTGCTGGGATTACAGGCATGTGCCACCATGCCCAGTGAACTAATGGTGTATTAGGTATATAATTACATATGTATGTATATAATGTGATATATATATATATATATATATATATATAATTCACATATGTGAATCACATACCTCAGTGTATCTTTAAGTAGAACCACACTTACAAATTTTTCATTTCTTATTTACATTTTTATTATCACATTTATGGTCAAGCAGTAAAACTTCCAGCTAGATCCAATGGAAATACATACGCACATTGGTGTTGATAGTGAACATTCTTTGGTTTTCCATCTCCAGGGTTCACATGGTAAAATTTTCATATGGAAAGAAACTCAGAATCCCCCACAGAATATTCTTCAGTTTAAGAATGTCAGAAAGATGGATCTCCAAATCCAACCATCTCCTGTACCATGTGGATCTCTGCAAGCAAAGCCTCATCCTTCAGTTTCAGCTGCATGAGCAAGGAAAGGAAAAAACACAGGTCATATCTGATATATTATATACCTTTGAAGGCCTCCCATTTGTGGGGCCAAAGCTAAAGAACGGTTCCATAGGATGGAATTGGTTTTTTTGGTGTGTGCTGAGCATTGAACCCAGGACTTCATACATAGTAGACAAGCACTCTGTGGCCAAACCACATCTACAGCCTTTGAAAAATCCCTTTAAAAGGAGGTGAAATAGCTGTAGCATGGTCTCTTTTCTGTTTTCCCCCTCTTGTTCTTTATTTTGCCTGAACCATGGGTGTGACAGTGGCTGGAGCTACAGAGGCTGGAGCTACACTGGCTGTCTGAAACTATGAGGGACAGAAACTCCGTGATACAATTAGTGGAGCAAAAGATAGGGGTTGAGTCACTAATGACATTTTTGACCTGTACTGTCAGACCTGGACTTCATCAAATTAGAAAAAAATTAACTTTGTAAACTGCTGTCTTTCAATTTAAATTACTTCAAATTTGTAACTGACAGACCAGGGTTTGTTAATAAGCCAATCCTAGCATGCTACCTATTTTTATGTAAACAAACATTTTACTGGAACACAGCCATTTATGTGATGTCTCTGGTTGCTTTTACATTTACAAGAGCAAAATTCAACAGCTGCAACAGAGATTGGCCTATGTTCCCTGAAATATTTCCTATTTTGCATTTTATAGACAAAAGGTTGCTAACCCCTGGGCTAGACCAACCCATTCATGTAACATGAGGAAAATGAAGCCTGGAGAAGTTTGTGGTAAAACCAGGACTGTAATTCTTGCTGTCTGTCCTTGCCTTAAACTATAAAACAATCACCCACAGCAATATGGAGATTATCATTAAAAACCCAGGGTCCAGCTAGGTAGCTCAGTGGACTGAAGTGCCTGCTTAGGCAAGCATGGGTAAGCACAGGGGCTGGCATTCAATCCCCAGCACAACATGCAGTGCCAGCCCCACTCCCTGGGCAGGCAGAGCTGGCCACAAGAAAAAGAAAGAAAGAAAAAAGAACATTAACCCCATGATAATGGCAAAATGATGAGTAAAGCCTTTTGAAAAAGATGCACTTCATAAAGTGCTCTGAAACCCCGAGTTAAACCAGCATGTTCTCAGGGGCCCAGACTCAGCAGGTACAGACAAGTGGCAGAGGCATCCGCATCCTACCTTTACTGTGTATTTGTAGGCCTGTTCAGCTTCCAGCTGCCGTCCAGCCTGAAACAGTATAGCAGTTGATTGTAAAAACATGTCTATAAAGTGTCGTGGCAGAGAAGAACATCACCTCAGATGTTTCTACCTACCACAGGTGATAGCATCTGCCCAGTGAAGAATCTCTACATTCACAAAGGAAATAAGAAAATGAAAGGTGATGGGACAAAGCTGGCATTTTCAAAATTCTCTCCTTGACTTTGGAAAATTGAAAGATATTTGGCTTCTTGTTTTTTTTCTGAAGGCACCATAAGTCATTTATTCATCTTAGGACCAATGCCACTTTACTCACTTTACTAATAATTACACGTTGCAGTGCTTATAGGTGATTTACACTTTTTGATGTTTTAAATGATTTACCTATATTCACTCAATCCTTAGAACCTAGGTCACAGTGGTGGTGAACCTATGGCACATAATTTGTGGTGAGCTGTTTGTATCATGGAAAACTCTAAAAGGTTCACTGTTTCACTGTTGCTTACCTCATTTTTTTTTTTTTGAGGCAGGATCTCGCTATGCAGTTCAGGCTAGCCTTGAGCTCACTTTTGTAGCCCAGGCTGGTCTCGAATTCACACCAATCCTCCTGCCTCAGCCTCCCGAGTGCTGGGATTACAGGCGTGCGCCACCACGCCCAGCACTTACCTCAAAGATAATCACTTTTGTTTTCATTCTAGGTTAACAGAGAAATCTAACAGATTAAATAACTGGCCAGGTGTCTTAGTTACTTTTTACTTGTTGCTGGGACAAATACCTGGCACTCAAGATGAAGGAAGGAAAGGCTTATTAGCTCACAGTTACTGGAGGTTTCAGTCTATACTCAGCTGGCCCAAGGCTGAGTGGAACAGAGCAGAGAGCAACCAGCTCATGGCAGCAAAACAGCAACAGTTGGGACAGAGGCAGCCAGCCAAACAGGACAGCAGAACAACAGCGCTAGTCTGTCTCTGTCTCTCTTTATATTACATTCAGGCTCTCTGCCTTAAACTACACCCGTAATCCCAGAAGTACTTAAAACACATAATCCCGGGGATCAGGGATCAAGTCTCAAACTCTAGATCAGTACTAAAACACATAATCCCAGTGACTCAGGACTCAAGTCTCAATCTATAGAAATCCCCACCCAGTGACTCTGTGAGGCTTTGGGGGGACAACTAGACACAAACCATAACATCAGGGTTATTAAACTGGTTATTAAATGGAGGATCCAGTTTTTAAAACAGTGAAATCTGCTCCAGAATCCACATTTTTACTTACTATACTTTATTCATCTGTATGCAACAGTATTGTAATTTTTTAAACTTACTTAATTTTTTTACTTATTTATGACCAGCTCAGATTTTGCTGTTAAGATTTGGGTCTTTCCAACAATTGGAGAATAAGAAGGGATATAAGGATAGCCAATATTTTGGCCCTAGTCCTTCAAGGTCAATAAAGACCCAGGATATAAGAGAACCTGTGCTGTAATATCCTATAACTCAGAGGTGTCCCAAATTTCCTGGTCAAGGAGATTATGGGACCTCAGAGGAAAGGGATGAATGAACTTCAGTGCGTCTAAGGAGAGTCACCCAGAGAAAAACATTCTCTCAGGCTTTCACAGAAAGCAAAATAGCCAAGC
>PVJA010054835.1:0-11423 GCA_004027025.1 Myocastor coypus
AAAAATTTTTATTTATTTTTTTCTTGTTTCAGAACTTTTGTTTATTTATTTTTATGGCCAGCTCAACCTGCCCAGAGGGCAGGGCTGGCGCAGCATGTGGTGCCGGGATCGAACCGCGGTCCCTGCTGTCGCCCAAGCTTTCCTAAGCAGGTGCTTTAGACCACTGAGCCATCCCACTGAGCCCAAGAAAGGATCTCTTAAAAACAACTAGGATGCAGGAAAGAATAATTCAACATCTGCAGGATGATATAAAAATGAATAATGTGAGTTTATAGGAATCAAAGAGAAAGGTGTCAATACAAAGGATATAAAAAGAATATGGGCAGAAGTAATAGCAGAAAACTTCCCAAATATGAACAAACAATTGGGCATACAGGTAACTGAAGCATACAGAATCCCAAATAACATCAACCTGACTAAAAACACATCCAAACATATAATAATTAAGATTCCAGAAATTCAGCAGAAGAATAGTATACTAAAAGCTGCTAGAGAAAAGAAACAGATAACATTTAAAGCAAAACCCATCAGAATAACAGCAGATTTCTCTTCACAAACCATGAAGTCAAGAAGAACATGGAGCAGAGTGCTTCAAGTCTTCCATGAAAATAAATTTCAGCCCAGACTGCTATATCCTACAAAACTCTCAAGTATGAGGGAGAAGTAAAATACTTCCACGATAAGGGACAACTAAAGAATTTCATAACGTCAAAACCAACCCTATACAGCATACTAAAAAATATTTTAGCCGGGTGTGGTGGCACACGCCTGTAATCCCAGCACTCAGGAGGCTGAGGCAGGAGGATCGGTGTGAGTTCGAGACCAGCCTGGGCTACCAAAGTGAGCTCAAGGCCAGACTGAACTGCATAGCAAGACCCTGCCTCAAAAAAATAAAAAATAAATAAAAATAAAATAAAAAATATTTTAGAGAGGGACCAAAACAACTCAAACTCAAGAAATGAGAACAGAAAGATCCCACCAAATAGGCTACTCAGTTAAAAACAGGAGAAAAAGAGGTGAACAGTAGTAAGTAAACATCATGTCAATCATAAGGCAACATATTTCAATTATAACCATCAATGTAAATGGACTCAATTCCCCAATTAAAAGAAATACACTGGCAGAGTGGATAAGGAAGCAAAATCCAACAATATGCTGTATACAAGAAATACACTTAACTCATAAACTCATAGGCTAAAAGTGAAAGGATGGAAAACAATACTACATGCTCCAGCACCTAAAGAAAAAGCAGGGGTAGCAATCCTGTTTGCAGACAGTCTAAACTTCAAACCAAGACTGATCAAACAAAATAAAGAAGGCCACTACATACTGGTTAGGGGAAAACTTCAAGATGAAGAGGTGACACTCATAAATATGTATGCACCCAACACAGGAGCAGCAAGTTATATAAGACAAACCTTAACAGACATGAAAAATCTAATATCCAATAACACAATCTTTTTTTTTAATTTTTTAAATTTTATTTATTATTTTTATTCTTGTTTCAGAACCTTTGTTTATTCACTCATTTTCATGGCCGGCTCAGCCCACCCCGAGGTCAGGGCTGGCGAAGCATGTGGTGCCAGAGATCGAACCGCAGTCCCTGAAGCCGCCCAAGCTTCCCCAAGCAGGTGCTTTAGACCACTGAACCATCCCGCCGGGCCCCCAATAACACAATCTTAACAGGAGACCTCAACACCTTCTTATCCAGAAAAGATGGATCAAGCAGACAAAAACATAGCAAAGAAGTAGCAGAGCTGAACCAGAACTTGAGACAACTGGAATTAGTGGACATACACAGAGTGTTCCACCCAACCACTTCAGAATACACATTTTTTTTCAGCTGCTCATGCGACATTTTCTAAAATAGACCACATATTAGTACATAGGTCATGCCTAAGTATATGTAAGAAAACAGAAATTATCCCACGCATATTATCTGACCACAGTGCAATGAAATTGGGAAATAAATGACAACAGAAACCACAAGAACCCCAGAAATACATGGAAATTAAACAACACTCTTCTCAACAATCAGTGGGTTACAGGTGAAATTCAACAAATTAAACAATATCTTGAATTTAATGAAAATTCAAACACAACCTACCGGAATTTATGGGATGTAATGAAGGCAGTTCTTAGAGGGAAATTTATAGCTCTGAACTCACACATTAAGAAAACACAATGGGAACAAATAAATGCTCTCCTGGAGCACCTCAGTCGACTAGAAATAGAAGAGCAAATGAAATCGAAAGCCCAAAGATGGGAGGAAATTATAAAAATTAGAGGAGAAATTAATTCAATCGAGACAAAGAAAACAATACAAAGAATTAATTAATCAAAAAGCTGGTTCTTTGAAAGATTAAATAAAATTGATAAGACCCTAACTAACCTCATCAAAAAGAGGAAAGAAAAGACTCAAATTCAAGCAATAAGGAATGAAAAGGGTGAAATTACTACAGACACAGCAGAGATTCAGAGGATCATAAATAACTACTTAGAGAATCTTTGCTCTCACAGAATTGAAGACACAGATGAAATGGACATATTCCTAGAAAAATTCAAATTACCCAAACTCAATCAAGAAAATATAACAACTCTCAATAACCCAATAACAGCCAGTGAAATATGAAGTGTTATAAAAAGCCTACTGACAAAGTCCAGAACCTGATGGATTCACTACTGAATTCTACAAGAAATTTATAGAAGACTTAATCCCAACATTCCACAAACTCTTCAATGAAATTGAAAAGGAAGCAATCCTTCCAAAATCATTCCTAGAGGCAAGTATTACACTGATACCAAAACCAGAGAGAGATGCAACTAAAAAAGAAAACTACAGGCCAATTTCTCTCATGAACATAGATGCAAAAATCCTCAATAAAATCCTCACCAATAAAATACAACTAATCATCAAGAAGATTATACACCATGACCAGGTAGGATTCATCCTAGGGATGCAAGGATGGTTCAATATATGCAAATCTATAAATGCAATACACTATATCAATAGAACCAAAGCCAAAAATCATATGATCATCTCAACTGATGCAGAAAAGGCCTTTGACAAAGTCCAACACTCATTCATTTACAGAACATTGGAATAGAAGGCCTCTACCTCAACCTGATAAAAGTCATCTACAACAATCCAACAGCTAACATAATTCTTTTAAAAAATTTTTTATTTATTATTTTTATTCTTGTTTCAGAACCTTTGTTTATTCACTCATTTTTATGGCCAGCTCAGCCCGCCCTGAGGGCAGGGCTGGCGCAGCATGTAGTGCCAGGGATCGAACCGCAGTCCCTGAAGCCGCCCAAGCTTCCCCAAGCAGGCACTTTAGAACACTGAGTCATCCCACCGGGCCCCACTAACATAATTCTAAATAGAGAAAAACTGAAGTCTTGTAGTCTCAAATTTGGCACAAGACAAGGATGTCCTCTATCACCAGTACTATTCAATATAGTTCTGGAATCATTAGCTATAGCCATTAGACAAGAAAGAGAAATAAAAGGAATAAGAATAGGTAAAGAAGAAGTAAAACTATCATTATTTGCAGATGACATGATAATCTACTTGGAAGACCCAAAGAACTCCACCAAGAAGCTACTGGAATTAATACACAAATTCAGTAGCATAGCAGGTTACAAAGTCAACACACAAAACTCAGTGGCATTCCTCTACACAGATAACAAACACACTGAGAGAGAAATTAGAGAAGCAGTACCTTTTATGATAGCACCAAAAAAAATGAAATACTTAGGGATTAACCTAACTAAAGAAGTAAAAGAGCTTTTCAATGAAAACTACATTACTCTGAAAAAAAAGATCCTAGATGATTTCAGAAAAGGGAAAGAGAGGGGCTGGGGAGATAATTCTGTGGCACAAGTGCCTGCCTGGCAAGTGTAAGGTCATGAATTCGGACCCCAGTCCCACAAAACAAAACAAAAATCAGAAAAGGGAAAGATATTCCCTGCTCCTGGATAGGAAGAACTAACATTGTTAAGATGGCCATACTCCCTAAATTGTTATACAGATTTAATGCAATTCCTATCCAAATATCATCAACATACCTCACAGACCTGGAGAAATCATTCCTAAAATTTATTTGGAATCAAAAAAGACCCAGAATTGCAAAGACAATTCTTGGCAATAAAGGTACGGCAGGAGGCATTACAATTCCTGACCTAAAGTTATACTACAAAGCTACAGTAATAAAATCAGCATGGTATTGGCAAAAGAATAGACCTGAGGATCAATGGAATAGATTAGAAGATACAGAAGCAAATACAAACACACTCAGCCACCTTATTTTTGACAAAGGGACCAAACATGTTTACTGGAAGAAAGATAGTCTCTTTAACAAATGGTGCTGGAAAAAAAGAAAAAACAAATGGTGCTGGCAAACTGGCACTCTACATGTCGAAAACTAAAACTTGACCCCAGTCTATCACCATGCACTAAAGTTGAAATGGATTAAAGATCTAAATATTAAAAGAGAAATATTAAATCTCCTGGAAGAGAAAGTGGGAGGAAATCTTTTTTTTTTTTTTTTAGAACCTTTGTTTATTCACTCATTTTTTTTTTATGGCCGGCTCAGCCCGCCCCGAGGGCAGGGCTGGTGCAGCATGTGGTGCCGGGGATCGAACCGCAGTCCCTGAAGCCGCCCAAGCTTTCCCAAGCAGACGCTTAAGACCACTGAGCCATCCCGCCGGGCCCCATGGGAGGAAATCTTGAAGACATTGGAGTAGGCAAAAAGTTCATGGACAGAAATTTTTTATTTTTGTCTTTTTGAGACAGGGTCTCCCTATGCAGTTGAGGCTGGCCTTGAGCTCACTTTTGTAGCCCAGGCTGGTCTCGAACTCACACCAATCCTCCTGCCTCAGCCTCCTGAGTGCTGAGATTACAGGTGTGTGCCAACACACCAGGCCATGGACAGAAATTAAATTGCACGTTTAACACTTGAAAGCATCAACAAATGGGACCTCCTCCAGCTAAGGAGTTTTTGCACATCAAAGGAAATTACCAACGGAGTGAAAAGACAGCCCACAAATTTCGAAAAGATTTTAACTTATAAGTACTCAGACAAAAGTCTTCTATCTAGAATCTACAAAGAACTAAAAACCATTAGGTTTCCAAAATTCAAAGACCCAATCCAGAAATGGGCATCTGAGATGAACACACACTTCTAGGAGAAAGAAATTTAGCAAGCCTATAAATACATGAAGAAATGCTCCACATTGCTAGCCATTTGTGAAATGCAAATCAAAACAACACTTAGATACCATCTCACCCCAAAAAGAATGGCTATCATAAAGAAATCAATCAAAAAAAGAAAAGAAATCAATCAACAACAAATGCTGGAGAGGCTGTGGGGAAAGAGGAACACCTCTCCACTGCTGGTGGGAATGCAGATTGGTGCAACCATTATGGAAAGCAGTGTAGAGGACCCTTAAAAAACTAGAACTGGAAATCCCATTCAATCCAGCTATCCCCCTACTGGGAATTTTCCCAGAGGAACTAAAAACATCATACCATAGCGATATCTGTGCACCTATGATTATAGCAGCTCAATTTGTAATAGCCAAATCTTGAAAACAACCAAAATGCCCATCATTTGAAGAATGGTTGAAGAAAATGTGGTGTTTTTTTATACAATGGAATATTACTCAGCTATAAAGAATGATAAGCTGGAAGACTTCATATATAAATGGATGTATATTGAACATATACTCGTTAGTGAAATAAACCAGACCCACATGTGTAAATATCACATAGTCTTCCTAATATAAGAACTCTAGGGGCCCAGCAGGATGGCTCAGTGGTCTAAAGCACCTGCTTAGGAAAGCTTAGGTGGCTTCAGGAACCACGGTTTGATCCCCGGCACCACATGCTGTGCCAGCCCTGCCCTCAGGGCAGGCTGAGCCGGCCATAAAAATAAATAAATAAACAAACAAAAGTTCTGAAAGAAGAAAAAAAAATTCTAAATTTTTTTTTCCTTATCAGTATCAATTGGAAGGTGTGTCATGCCCACACCCTGTGCTCTGTATAACTATTGTGAGGACAATATGCAGTGTGTCAACCGTTAAAAAGTAATGTTTAGGGGCCTGGCAGGATGGCTCAGTGGTCTAAAGCGCCTGCATGGAAAGGCTTGGGTGGCTTCAGGGACCGCGGTTCGATCCCCGGCACCACATGCTGCGCCAGCCCTACCCTCGGGGCGGGCTGGGCCAGCCATAAAAATGAGTGAATAAACAAACAAAGGTTCTGAAACAATAAAAAAATAAATAAATAAAATTAAAAAAAAAGTAATGTTTATTGAAAGTGTTAATGTTTGTTTGATCAATCTTATATACCTATATCTATTAATCTGAACTGATCCGATGATGAAAATATGTAATATAATCACTGTTAAATGTAAAATTAAAAAAAGTTAGATCTGTGACCAGGACACTTAACATCAAAGATATAATAAATCACAAATAAACTCAAAAAAGAAAGAAAGAAAATCCACCTCCAGGACACCCTACCTGACATTCCCACCCTTCTCACACAATAGAGATCCACAGAAAAACAACATCCAGTCAGGATGGCACATGCCTGTAAGTCCAGCTACTTGCTAGGCTGAAGCAGGATGACAGGTCCACAGCTACCTATGCAACTTAGCAAGACCTTGTCTCCAAGCTTAAAACAGAGGAATGCTGAAAATGTAGGTCAGTGCTCGCTGGCTTCACTCTCCAGTACTACTTGTTTAAAAAGGAGTAAGAGGAGAGGATAAAAAAGAAAAAGACAGAAATTGAAAACATCCACAGACAGGGCTGTGGAGATAGCTCTGTAACACAAGTGCTTGCCTGGCAAGTGCAAGGTCATGAGTTCGAACCCCAGTCCCGGGAAAAAAAATCCACAGATGAGAAAACACAAGCCGGGCGTGGTGGTGCACGCCTGTAATCCCAGCACTTGGGAGGCTGAGGCAGGAGGATCAGTGCGAGTTCGAGACCAGCCTGGGCTACAAAAGTGAGCTTAAGGCCAGCCTGAACTGCACAGCGAGACCCTGTCCCAAAAAGACAAAAAAAAAAAAAAAAAAAAAAAAAAAAAAAAAAAGAGCACACAACCAGAAACCTATGGAAAACCGGCATAAGCCAGGCAGAGTGTGCCAGCCTGTCATCCCAGCACATCGGAGGCTAAAACAGGAAGATTGCCCCAAGTGTGGCCTAGGCCACACAGTAAGTTCAAGGTCAGCCTGAACTATACACACACACCAGCAACAACACAATGATAGATACATAAGGACTTTTTTTTAAGTCCAAGTGATTTTACTTAGAAAAAGTATACTTACACTAAGGTGACAGGTGCATCCAAATTTTTTAATTATTTAATTGTTTAACAGGAAACGGTTGCTTAATTTAAACACATCCTCGGGGAATTAGTAAACCATTAAAATTGTTTTTCAAGGAATATTTAATAAACATTTATTAACTTTATGTTAATGCAGCTATAGCAAAGCCACCTCTTCTCTGGGTGATTATAAAGGACCTGCTTCATGTGTGTATGCTCAGAGCAACTAGAAAATACTGTACTTAGAATCCACATGATAATTTGAATAGTTGCCAAGTGTTCTCTTTCTTCATGTGGGAAAAGAAAATCACTTGAAACTTGAACAAAAATTCCACAACTCTACTCCTCAGGATCATTCCATAGTCTTCAGGATTCGTATAATACAGGAAGCCTCCCCTCAACCTTTCAGAGAAGACATTCCAGCCTGCATAATCTCAACCAGGAGGACACTGGAGGCAATCACAGTGCAGGAGTGAAGCAGCTGTTTCTTCACACAGTGGATATCCCACACACCCACTTCTGCTGCTACCATTGGCTCACCTGTGTTCAAGTCCACACCCACAAGTTGATCTGACTGGGCATGCTCCGCTTGAATTTTAACTAATGTTTCCGGAAGATCAAAGCCAGAGTTCTGATCAAGGACCTTGGGAATAATGAACAAGGCATCAGCAAATGCCTGGACTCGGAGCTGGGGCTGACCCCTCACAATGGCTTTGAGTTTCATCAGTGCTTCTGCCACTGCCGCTTCAGTGCCTGGAACCTTGCAGCCATCATCAGTAGCATTTTTGATCCCCTCAAGCCATCTCTTACTGTGCGTCCTTGATTTGAGTGAGGGTGTGCTTGTTTGGTCCCTTGATCAATAATGTGACAGAGTGGGGATCGTTGCATTTCTCAATAAAGGTGAACTTCTCTTCTCCCACAGTATACTCATAAACCAGTCCTGTATATCCCAAACAGTCAGCAGTTAGCTCATCTAAAGAATTGAGAGCTACCCCACCACAAGCAAGAGTTAGCCTCTCTACGTTTTTCTTCTTAGCCCGACAATGCAGAGCTACAATGCCTTCTTTTGCAAGAGCATCCAAGGAGAAGGGATCAGTTCCCTTTTGATTAATAACAACAAATCCTCTATCTGAATCACCACAGACCTTCTTTTTCAATTCTATTTTTTTAACTCTATGTTCAATGAATTTCCTTTTGGCTTTTACTAGCTTTTCTCTCTTTTCTGCACCCTTGTAGAAAAAGCCAGAATTTCCTTGTTTTCTCGTATTCCAAGGAGGCATTGCACATGAGAATGTAAGAATTTTCCTCTTTTTTTTCATATCAGGGTGCTGCTTCCCATCATCCAAAACAACTCCCCTGATTAAGCTTGTATCAGCTTCTGATTTATGTTTCATTTTTATTATCTCAACCATGAATAGGTCAATAGGTTCATTTTTTCTTCTAATGGCCAAAATAGAATCCACCACAGCTTCTGTTAGACATCTTCAAGTTCCACATGAACTTTAGTATGCAGAGATGTTCTGGCCACATCTGTATTTCCCTGTCCATCTCTCTGCTTACTTTGACTTGTTCCAAAAACTGCAGGGCCTTTTCCTTTGCAGTTTCAAAACCTTTGATAATTATTCAAGGGTGAAGACCCTCAGAAATGTAGAGATCTGCCTGTTTCAGCAGCTCTCCAATAATCAGGATGTTGGAAGTAGTACCATCACTAGTTATATATATCATCCTGGGCTGTTGCTACTTTTGCTATTAAAGAGGCTGTGGAGCATTAAATTTGCATTTTGTGAAACACGCATTACCATCTTTAGTAAGCTTGATGTCTCCAGCACCAGAAACGAGCATCTCCATGGTGCCTTTAGGCTCCAAGTTGGTCCTCGACATGTCCTGCGGCCCCCTCACCATGCTGATGTTGACTGCCAATGCCGCCTGCGCAAGGGCCACCTCAGCCTTAGGGTTCAAGGTTTTCACAGTGGCCATCGCTGCCCCAGTGGAACAACAAGGGGAAACTAACATGAGGTGCAAAAACCAAGTTCATCCTAAATAAGGATTCTATATACATTTATTTATTTATTTATTTATGTTTCAGAACCTTTCTTTATTCACTCATTTTTATGGCCGGCTCAGCCCGCCCCAAGGGCAGGGCTGGCGCAGCATGTGGTGCCGGGAATCGAACCGTGGTCCCTGAAGCCGCCCAAGCTTTCCCAAGCAGGCGCTTTAGATCACTGAGCCATCCCGCCAGGCCCCAAGGATTCTATATACATTTAACTATATAAAATTGTCACAACTCTATCAGGTTGGAAAGGGGTCACCAAACTAAGCAGATCAAACCCAGACCACAATTTTTTAAAACCTGTGACTTTAGAAGGGTTTTTCTTTTTTAGCAGTGCAGAGAATTAAGCCCAGGGCCTCATGGCCTCGCACACACTAGGCAAACACTACATAGCTATTTTGTTTTTTATATAGCTACTACTTTATTGATTGTGAGATACATGAAAATAATACAAAGCTCAAACTGCAATGTTTAAACAGTTGCAGGGTGTGGTAGTAGTGGGGAGGGTTGGCTTATTTCTGTTTCATTTCATTTGGTTTTTCTTCTGCTTGATTTGCACTATTGGGTATCAAACAAGGGTACTGCGCCAGTCAGATAGCTCATCAGATTAAAGCACCTGGGGTTCGATGCCAGCATGTCATGACAGCCTGGCTCCCCCGGGCACGCTGAGTTGGCAAATGAGTCTGAGTATAGTGGCACTGGCCTGTAATCTTAGCACTTGGGAGGCTGAAAACAGGATAACCACAAGTCCGATCTACAATCTACATAGTGAGATCCTGTAGACCCCACAGTAAATACATTTTTAAAAAAATTCCTCCAAGGGAGCACTGAGCTACATTTCACCTTCACCAGCCTTTGCATCTTCCTATGAGCCAGGCTCACACTAAATTGCCCCAATTAGCCTTGAACTTGCATTCACTCCTCCTACCTTAGTCTCCTAAGAAGCCAGGATTATGGGACTATGTCACTACCCCTGACTAGTTACCTTTAGTAAATATTTTCCACTGTGCTAAGATAAAATCTGGCATCTTAAATTCTTAAAAAAAAATCTGGCATCTTGAAAATCTTTTAAGTTGGTCTTTCAGTGGTATTAAGTGCATTCATATCCTTGTGCCACCGCCACCACTATCCATCCATCTCTAGAACCCTCATCCTGTAAAGTTAAAACTACACACCATTAAAAGATACCTTACCATGACCCCTTCACCCAACCTGACAACAGTATTTGGTACCAACCCTTCTACTTTCTATCTTTATGAACTTCATTATTCTAGGTTCCTTGTGTTAATAAAATTACTCATTTTGTGATTTTTGTGTGTGTGTGTGTGTGTGTGTGTGAATGTGTGTGTGTGCCAAGGATCAAGCTCAAGACTTTCTGTTTGCCAGGCAGACACTTAAGATGCTTATGCCACTGAAGCATCTCCCCAGTCCATTTTTAAATTTTATTTTTTTTGAAATCACTCATTTTATGATTGGATTACTTACACACAGCCATCTCTGTTTTCTTCTGGTTACTACAGGGTATGTCTTTCTCATCCCTTTATTTTCATCCAACATTTGTCTTTAGATTTAAACTGAGTTTCCTATAAATAGCACATGGTTGTATTCGGCAGATAATTAGTAGCCAGCCTAAGGGACAAAGGGGATGAAAACAATAGGTTTTGTTTATAACAGGTAAATAAATAGAAACCAAGAATCTCAGGGGGCTGGGGAGATAGCTCAGTAGACTAAGAGCTTGCCTGGCAAACGCAAGGACCTGAGTTCAATCCCTGGTCCTGCAAAAAAACAAAAAACAACAACAACAACAACAAAAAAAAAAAACCTCAGGGCCAGGGGGCCAAGGAGATAGCTCTGTGGCCCAACCAAGTGCCTGCCTGGCAAGTGCAAGGTTGTGAGTTTGAACCCTGGTCCCAGGGAGATAGCTTGGTGGTCTAAACACCTGCCTGGGAAGCAGAAGGATCAAGGTTTGATCCCTGGTACTGCATGCCATGTTGGCCCCAGAACCTGGGCATACTGTGCCAGCCACTAAAACTGGATATAGTG
>PVJA010054836.1:0-11416 GCA_004027025.1 Myocastor coypus
CCCTTGGCCAAGGGTGCCAGGCACTTTCCACAGAGTCCCCAAAGGAAGGCTGCGTGGCAGGCAAGCTGTCCCTTCACTTGAGGGGAGAAAACAGAGGCACAAAAGTGACGCGGCCCTTCCTTTTGTGTCACCTGGATCATTAGAACAGATAGCCAGGCTTGGTGACTGTGTGCCTGTGATCCCAGCCATCAGGGTGCTGACGTAGGAGAGTCCCGCAGATCTGAGGCCAGGGTGAACCGTGCAGCAAGACCCTGTCCCCGTCCATAAAGCAAAGAGCCCTTTTCCAAGTAACCCCACAGAAGCTTCCCTGGGCTTCCAAGAGCTGAAGGAAACTGGACCTAGGGAGGGCGTCAGCCCTAGCTATTCCCAGGGGCAGCTGTGGGAGCCGCTGAGAAGGGACTCCCCAAGGCAGCAGTGGACCAGCTCTGCCCGTTGTTCTGCCCCTTCACACTGAGGGTTGAGCCCAGGGACCACTGGGCTGCATCCCCAGACCTTTGGAGACAGTATCCAGCTGGCTTCGAGGCTGCAATCCTCCTTCCTCGCCCTCCTGGGGAGCTGGAATTTCGGCTTGTGCTGTGGGGCGCGTCACTGAGCCTTACACTTTCTCTGTGACCTTGGCCGAGTCCCCGACCTTTGTGTCTCTCATACGGAGTGGAAGCAGGGATGTTTGTGGTTTTAGTGTGTGCAGAAAGTGCCTGATAGCTTCTGCCACCCCACCCTCCTTGTAGGTGTGTAGGGGCCAGAGAGCAGCAGCGGGGCCACTTGCCCGTGGGCTGTACCCTACCCCGGGAGACACCAGGGAGGCGCTGCTGCCTCTTGCTTGTGCACTCCAGGTGTCAGCAGCTGCTTCTGTTACTAGACTTAGATTTGTTTGAGAGCAGGATTGAGGGCCTTGCAGTGCGGAGTCACACAGCAAGATACGTGGCTGCCAAAGTGGCCAGGGCACCATGTATGTTAGTGTGGGAACCGGGTAAGGTGGTTGGAAGCCGGGAGCGAGCCTAGCCAGGAGCCCACAGCTTCCTAGGGAGGGGGGTGCCACCCTGTCCCGGGCAGGGCTGGGGACACCCGACCTGGCCTTGGTGTCGACCACTGCTCTTACATCTCGAGTTACCTACCATGGCAGTGATGGCAAGCCTGTGCCAGGCATGCCCAGCAGGCCGTGTGCATCACTGGACGCTCTGATCTGCTAGTGTGGCGGTGTTTCCAGCAACCAATCCAGCCCCCAGGAGTGCTGAACGCTGAACTAGACACAGCCCTGGGGAGACGTGGGCACACCCAGGTCACGGCACGATGCCCTGAGCCCAGCAGTCGTGGGGTCACAGGCCCGCCATGCGCTCTGAATGGCGTTGTGACCTGGGTCGTGAGAGCCTTTTCCTCAGAAGTGGAACCGGGGCCTTGGGTGAGAGCTGTGGGGTCCGGCCTTGGGCAGCCCCCTCCAGGACGGCAGGTGGCCTCTGCGATGGCACCCAGGTCACTGTCTGGGGTGCCATTTCCTCAAGACGCTCAGAGCAAGCATCCTAGTTCCCTGGACGAATCCCTGAGTCTTGCTAATCTCGCTGCGCACTGGTTTCAGATGGCTCCAGGGCTCGCCGTCAGTGACTTCCTGCCCCACCTGTCTTCACCATGCCCAGGACCTTCCACAGCGCTGGCCACACCCCTCAGACATCACCACTGCCACAGAGGCTTCTCCTGTGGGCTGGTGGTCGGAGGCCGGATGTTGGGCTCGAGTGGCACTTGCACAGAAGGCCCGAGGTGGGGGAAGGTGCGCTCCTGCAGGCCGCAGCAGCTTTCCTGAGGGGTGATTCCGGCACTCCTGAGGCTTGAGGATCGCTGTGGATTCGAGGCCAGCCTGGGCTACGAGTAAGTTCAGAGCCAGTCCAAACTGCACAGTGTCTCAAAAAGACAGAAAAAGTTACGAGAGGACGCATCGGGCACAGCCGTCAGTCAGCACCCCTGACTCTCCTGATGTCAACCCCTAGCAGGCGCCATTAGGGTGCCATTGGGTCTGACTCCCAGACCCTCGCCAACAGCGCTTCAAGTCCGAGCCCAAGGAGCTGAAGCAAACCCTCAGGGCTCCTGTTCGCTCAGTGACCTTTCCGTGCAGATCTTCGAGGAGCTGGAATTCAGCCATGACCCCAGGTATGAAGGAAAGCGGATGTGAGCAAGTCCCCTGAGCGAGAGACCTCACCTCGTGGGAGCTGCTGCTAGGATGGGCCTGAGGGAGGCTGAGCGGGACATTTCCGGGGAGTGAAGGCCTTTCTGAGGGCAGAGATGAGCAGCGGATGACCACCCACCGCGGTTTTCTAGAGGAGGCATCTACGCAGAGGCACCTTGGTGCTGGCCACAGGCTAGCTGCTCAGTTCGCCCGTTCCCTCCCAGGCTGCGTGTGGGCGCGTTCATCTACGCTGTTCACCAGGGAAGCGTCTTTAATCCTGACAGCTCCTAGGCTGGCACTGCTGAAATGTAATAAAAGGGGAGGAGGAGCACGTGAGAGCAGCTCCTCCTGCAGGAGCCCACGCGAGCTCCTGCCTTGCTGAGGCTCGTGTCTGATCGTCTGGGTGTTTGCCCTCCGCCGTGCTCACGGGGCCCCTCCACATCATCCCTGACCAAGGAGGGTGGTAGAGAATTGCTGCTGCATGGGAACCCGGAGGCACAGCTGGAAGGAGCCCAGCCTTGGGCTGGACCGGCGTCCCGAGTCCTGGCCCATTGTCTGCAGCTGGCCTGCTCTGGCCCTTTGTATCACGTGGCCCACTTCCAGGTTTTGGAGGGTCACAGCTCTGGGGCTGGGGCCGCTTCTTCTTGTGACGAAGTCGTACGGAGGTGGTAGGTGGAGACACAGGTGGCATCTCTGCTGGCAAAAGCTGTGGCCTACGTGTGTCCCAGGCATGCAGCCCTGGGAACAGGAAAGCCCTGTCCACCCACAGCCTTGGGGCAGGACTGGTCTTGCAGGGTGGACAAGCTGGGAAGAGCTGCTCTATATTTTCTTGAACAAGAAATGCAAGAAGCCCCTAATCTGGAACTTCACCAGATGATGAACTGCTGCTCTGGCCCCTTCGGGTTCTCGATGGTAACAAAGTATATCTTACAGAGATCTTGCCTTATGTTAAATATTTAGGGATTGCAGTCAGGATATTTAAAACCCAGTGCCTGGTGGAAGGGAGGTGGTGTCACATAACTCACACCAAACTTCTGTGTCTTGCAGCTGAACATTGAGATTCTTTTTTTTTTTGAAAGCAGTCATTAGGACTGAGGAGATAGCTCAGCAGTCTAAACACCTGCCTCCAAGCACAAGGACCTGAGTTTAATACCCAGTGTCACATGTTGTGCCAGCCCCAGAACCCCAGGCACAGTATGCAGGCCACTGAAACTGGGCGTGGTGGCGCATGCCTGTAATCCCAGGCCTGGGGAGGCTGAGACAGGAGGATCACTATGAGTCCAAGCTGCCTAGCGAGACCCTGTGCCAAATAAGAAGATAAAAGATTAAAAGCAACGATTAGAGAAAGTTGAAGCAGTTGAAGCGCAGTAAGTGGCGACCTGGACTCATGGTTGTCAAAGACTGGGCTGGTTGCTGAAATGAAGTGAGCAACGGAGTTCCCTTGGTGGGGTCCTCGGCTCAGGATTCCCTGTCTGTGAAGATGAGTGGTTTGTGTGAGTCCTGTCCCTGTTTCTTTCCTCAAAGTCACTTCAGTGTTTTTATGTGAAGAAACATAACAGAATCTCACGTTAACAGAACCTGCCTCTCTCACTTGAGAACTTTTTGTCCTTTTCTCTGAGTCCTGCCCCTGGGACCTCGAATAGTGCCACACCCAAGTTTTGTGGAGTAAAATAAATGGTTGGCTCTGAAGGACGACAGAGAAATCATAGGATGTGTTTTAGGGAAAGCCCCACAGGAGCACAGTTGTTATTGAAAGAATACCAGCCATGAAGTTCTGAATCCTGAGGAGCTTGGGGCTACACGACGAGTGACTTGCATCTCATTAGAGGAGCTGGGAAAAGAAAATGCGAAGGCTTAAGCTTAGTGAAAAGCGTACCATGGTATAAAGCCTGCGGTTGTCCAGGGTGTTGCCTTTGTAGCTGTTGGGGTCATAAGCCTGCTCACACGCTGTTGCAGGGGGCTCTGGGGCAGTTGCGTGGGTCTGTAATACTGACCATAAGTGGTGGGTCCTGTGACCTTCACGCCATGATAATGCCCTCCAGATGGGCATCTTGCTGCATTCTCCTTGGCTGCTCCAGCTACGTTGGGGGCAGCTTCTCCCTAGCAAAGTCCTCTGAGGATATTCCCATGTGGTAATTCTTAGCAAACAGGAAGGCTTTGTGGCTGTCCCCGTGGTAACAGATCCCTGTGGCCTGAGAAGGAGGCAGGGAGAGGGGCCAGGGAGATAGCTCTGTGGCACAAGTGCTTGCCTGGCAAGTGCAAGGTTGTGAGTTCAAATTCTGGTCCCGGGGGCGGGGTGGGGAAAGAAGAGCAGGGAGAGAAGAGCTTGCTGCTGGGGCCACCAGGACAGGTGCCACGTCGTCTTTGAACCGAGTGCTGGACTTCACCCCTCCCACTATGGCTGCTTTTCATGCCTCCGCACTTGTCTCCATCTGACTGTAAGTCACCTGAGCCCAAAGAGCTTGGGCCTCCTCTGCCTTTTAGGTGGTGACAGCCCTGCAGCTGATGACAGCAGAACAGGATGGGCAGGTGCAAGCCTGCTGGAGGGCCAGGCTGGAGATGGCGCCCACTTGGCAGCTTGGCCCGCGGCAACATGGCTTCCCGGCCGCCCTCTCACAGCCTGTCTGGAGACACCTGACTCATTCTGGTCTTTAGCTCAGCTTCCAGAAAGTCCAACTTCATATACCAGGGAGGCAGGCGTCGTCATCACAGGTCAGCCTCCTGACCTGGCCCCAGAGCCTGTGAGGAAAGTGGCTTCCACGCCACTGAGAAGCCCACAGAGGTGCTCCGTGGCCTTGTCTGTTAGAAAAGCTCATTTCTCAGGGTAATGAATTCTCCTAGAATGCCAAATAGCTGGATTTTAAATTTAAATTTTATCGAAGTCAGTTGTCAAGAGTTTGAGGAGCAGGATAGTTACATAGTCTCCAAGTATCTCCCCGCAAATCACTTGGCAGCAGCAAGAGGAAAAATAGAAATCATGCAGTGGAGGAACTGGCCGAGACTTAACCAAGTGATGAAAATGAACCGTACCAGCAAACATCGTGTACTTCCCTGGATGCAGTACCCTGAGAAGGACCCAAGATTCCATGCCTAGAATCCTAGCTCAGACTGCAAAGGCTGAAGCCGATTATGAAGAAATATCAGATAAACCCAAACTGAGGGAAATTCTGTAAAGTAATTGGCCCTAAAAGGTCAGCGTCGTGAAAGACAAAGCCAAGCGGGCAGCTGTTGCAAGCCAAGAGCCTGAAGCAGAGTCGGACAGCTTAACTGCTTGTCGCATGCTGCACCAGGAGGATGATTGCCCTTGGGAGACTGGCGGAATGACTGAGGCTGGAATACTGACTTGCACAGTAGGTACATCATCTACATTGAATACCCCGACGTCCACTGTGGTGGTTCCGAGAACATCTCCGTAGGAGACGTACACGCAAGTGTTAAGGAACTAAAGGGTGGGCCGGACAGAATGCGACCGACCAGCAGAGAGCACGCGCGTGGACTCCCCGCCCACAGCGTGATCCTTACGTTCTGCACGCGTGTATTGATGAGAAAAGAAAAAGGTGAAAACTTCCCAGCCATCACATGGTGCCGCATAGCTGTAATCCGAGCATTCTGGGAGGCTGAAGCAGGAGGAGCACAAGTTTGAGCCCAGCGTGGGCAGCATAGCAAGACTTTCTAAAACTGGAAGTTGCAAGGGGAAGAGTTGCATTTCTCTGGATGTGTTCCCCTGCTTGGCTGCAGTGAGCAAGGTCTCGTTTGTACACAGATGGCCAGCATGGGAAGCTGTCTGAGCGCAGTGCATGGGCCGTGGTGGCTGGCTGTGGGCAGGCAGGGCTGGGGTGCCAACCTGGTGGGCAGGCTCTGCTGCGGAGTAACAGGAATCATCGAAATCTGATTGTGGTCAGGGTTGTAAAATCTGTCACTATTCTAAAACCTACTGAATCATAGGCTTTCAGTTTGTATGTTGTATAACGTGCAAGTTTTAGTTCAGTAAATCTTACTTTAGAAAAATGCTGCATGTTTGTAGTTTAGTACGAAGGCCTTGTGTTCTGTCGGAAAAACCCAAAATGAAAACTGTGTTTTTGTAGCTATTTTGAGGTACTGGGGATCGTGAAACCCTGCCACGCTCTGCCCTGAAGCCACATTCCCAGCCCTGTAAAAGCACAGCTCTTTTCTGGAGACAGAGTCTCGCGCTGCTTTGAACTTGTGACCATCCTGCTCTTGGCAGTGGGGTCGGTGCCAGCAGTGGCTCCAGGCTCTCCCTGTCCTGATCAGTGAACGGTCAGGCCAATTGGGAACGATCAATACCTAACCTTAGGGCAGAAATAAGGAGAAGAAAAGACAAAGGGAGAGAAGCAGAAGAGAAATGCTGAGGGAGAGGAGGGTGCTTGGAAGGGGAAGGGAGGCTGCGGGGTCCTGCGGGAGTGAGGGCCAGGGGCCCCAACTCCGGTTGCCGTCCTTGGACTCTGCCGACCCAGGCAGCCCCGTGGTCCCCCTGGAGCCTGCTCGAGGAGGCTGCTGTCAGGCACCAGGTTCGCTGAGTTCCCATGTGAGAAGCCAAGTGCCCACTGCAGGACTATTTTTGTAGTTTTCCCTTCCTTGTGCAGTTATTTCAGAGCAGACAGTTAAAGCCATCTGTGGTCACGCGCTCCAGCAAAACCCAGCCGTGCACTTTACCCTGGGGTGGGCAGCAGCCACTCCCAAAGGAGAGAGCTCCACCCTTCTCTGCTCCTTCTGCAGAAGGTGAGCTGCAGCCGGGAGCTATCCTGCCTCAGCCTGCTGGCGGGGTCCCAGGACCCCGCTCGGCCCCACCCTGTAGAGCCAGGGACTGCCAGCCCCAGAGATGGCAGTGCACATTCAGGTCAGTAGGAGAACAGCTCCGTCGAGGACTGCAGCATTGCCCCTGGTGTGATGAGTGGACAGAAAAGAATGTGCCGGGGCCAGGCAAGGCAACCCTGGCTGTGCTGCTGCGTCCTCCCAGTGCCCAGCAAACAAAACAGGAAACACCAGTTAAAATGGGAAATTGCTGTGGGCTGGATGGCTGTAATTCCTCCTCCTGCTTAGCAGTTGGCATGGGCCCTTCACCCACGGTGTGATGTTGCTGGCTCTTCTGTGCCTCCATAATTCTGCCTTTTCTGGAGGGCAGTGCCTTGCCACGCTGAGGCCTTTCGGCTGGGATTGCTACCTTGGAGCAAGCTCAGAAATTGTGTTCACAAAGCGCTGTCTGTTTTTCTCCTTGTTTCTCTGTTCAAAGCAACCTGGCTCCCTGCTAGCTCTGGTGCCCCCCCACCCCCACCCTCTGGATTGCTAAGTGGGCGACTTTGAGCGCAGAGGCCCTGCCCCGGCTGACGAGGGCTGGCAGCAGCAGCTTGGCCTTTGTTGCACGGGATGAGGGCTCCAGACAGGAACTTGCTCCCTGTGCACAGCACCTCCGCCTCCCTAGCGTTTGGGTTTCTCCAGCTTCCCTAGGGGTAGGAAGCTCTGACTGCGCCTACTGCCTGCCTTCCGCCCTCAAGGAGGTGTTGTGGGGCTCCCGGGATGCTCGCATGTCTCTCTGCAAAGCTGCTCTGACTTCTTTTCCTGGG
This sequence comes from Myocastor coypus, assembly GCA_004027025.1. Taxonomy (NCBI): domain Eukaryota; kingdom Metazoa; phylum Chordata; class Mammalia; order Rodentia; family Myocastoridae; genus Myocastor; species Myocastor coypus. The sequence goes on from PVJA010054836.1 coordinate 7,738, forward strand.
TGGGTTGTGGCCTACCACTGTGGGGCCACCGCTCGGGAAGGAGGGCAGCATTTCCTGGTGACCCGGGCTGCACCCTCTGATGGAGATTCCATCTTGGCTGCCTGCTTCCTGTGTGCACTGCCAAGTTCTTGGCTGTGCCTTCCTGGCCCTTCCTTCCCAGGCGTGGTTTTTCCTATTGAACCTGGATTACAGGGTCTCCCACATGGAGACAGTGTTTCCTTTTGTAGCCCCCTTGGTCTCTTATGGGGACTCTGATGTGGAGAAGTTGGGGTGTCCTCGTTTCTCTCAGGAATGTCTCGTACCTCCTTTCTCACTTCAGGCCTAAAATGCAGCTCTGATGTCCTGCAGCCTCCACGGCGACTCGCCCCTTGGCCATGTCTCATTTTGTTTTCTACCACTGTTTCATGGGGTGGCCAATGATGGAGCTACTTACAGGGAAGGCTCTTGGTCAGAACAAGGGGGTGCAGGGAGGAGCTGGACCTCACCTCGGGTGCCCCAGTGGAGAAAGGGACAAGAGAGGGAAGCGGTCATCGTGTGGCACAGAGAGGGCATCAGCCAGCCCACCAGCATTTCTTGAAACTGGGAGCATAGGCATTTGTGTTGCACCCTCAGTGGACTTGATTTAAACGTGCAGGTCGTTCTGTCCTGGTGGTAGGAGCATGGGACCCTTGGGAGCCAGCGAAGGGGTTTGCGCTGCGTTGGCTGGGGGTGAGAAGAAACCCTCTGTGTCTAGGAGAGCCAAAGCCACTGCTGTAGAGGCTGAAAAGGACAGGGCCTGGGGAGCCCAGGAAGCCTTTGTGTCCCAATCGCTGTGACCAAATGTGAAAAGGGATCGGCATTCCTGAGATGTCCTGTGGCGTAGGCCTGACTGGACCAAGCACGGGGACCCCTCAGCCATCACAGCGATCGGCTCAGAGTGCAGCTCGCAACAGATGAGTGGGGTGCCTGCAGCTGGAGCGCCTGCCCCAAGAAGCCATCAGACACTTCTAGGGCTGCAGTCGCCGCCTAGGGCCCACACAGACCACCTCCGTTGGAGGGGGTCTCAGCGTTTCCCACAGGCAGGGGCAATAGAACACCCTTACATGCTTAGCCATGCAGTTAGGAAAAGTGCCAGTCCAAGGTCCCGCCCACCAGGACTGACCGGTGGCCCTGGGATACAGGAAGTGCAGTCGCTGTTCTCTGCTAAGCAGATGGGAAGCTGCTTGGGAGCTTCCGTGCCTTTTTTCTGAGCTCACTGTGATGCACTGAACCCCAAACACTGGGTATCTGTTGGGGGCTCCATAAGTGAGGCCTTTCTGACTCTCCTCAGCTTTATGCACTTCAGCTTCACAAGTGTTTAGCCATGAGGGGTCTGGGGCTGCTGTTCGATAGTGACGGGGACCCACCTGGCATGCATCTGCCCGGCCACCTGTTGCTCCTAGGACTTGTCACTTTTGGCAGGCTCAGAACTTGGAGAAAGCTCCTTGAGCAGGGCTCCAGCATTTGCTGTTGTGCAGATCTCAGTCTGGTGCAGGCGAGATGCTGAGGTCCGGGAGGGTCGGCGCCTCTTGGTCAGTGTGGTTGCCTACGTGATCGTGTTGCCAGGGATCCTGCTCGGGGGCCTGGGTGGGTGGCCGACTCTGCTCCTGGCTTGGTGTCTCCGAGGCTGCGGGGGAAGCCGGCTGCGTGAGTGAACGCATGGGCTCTGGCTCTGTTACTACCGCGGGCTTGGCTTCAGCGTGTGCTTCTGGCCCCTCCTGGTCTTCCACTTCATTGTCCCCGTCAGGCTTGCTCTGCTGGGGCCTATTACTTCTTCTGGGACCCAGGACAGAGCCTGACGCTGAGTGCAGGCAGCAAATGCCTGCAGGAGCAAATGTGCACTAGCCCAGCACACAGGCAGCCACTTCCCGCTGGCCCTGCCAAGTGCACACCCTGGGAAGTCACAGAGGACTCCCAGCCTCTCTCTCCTGGGCTCTCCATGCTCGTGAACTCTAGAACATTCAGAGCTGAGTATCCAGAGTCAGGAGACTGGACCTGCGCCCCCAGGGCAAGTTAGGTGGCGCAGCTGGGCAAAGGCTTCCTTGTCCTCAGAGGAGAGGAACACGAAGCCCCTGCTGGGAGTTGGTCGGGTAAACAGCTCTGCACAGTAGAGCAGCGTCTGGCTGGGGCAGTGAGCAGGCCTGTTCCCACCCCCTGGTGCTCCTCTGTAGCTTGGAGAGGAGCGTGGCCTCCTGCCCTTTGGTCAAGGGTGAATGGAAGGGTCACTTTGCTGCCTGATGTGGACTTCTCACCGGTGTCCCCGATGCTCCACCCAGCTGTGCTCAGCTGCAGCCGAGCGGCTTTCCCAAGCAGGCGGGGTGCTCAGGCCTCTGCTTTGTCTCCAGTTCCACTTTGCCCCTACCCCAGCCCGCTGGGACAGACCACCCCCCCATGCCCAGTACAGTTCCATCTGAGTCTGAGCCCGGCCCCCCGGCATCAGCCCCTCCTTTGGCTTTGAGAATGATTTGGGGAGCAGATAGTGGGTTGTGTTCAGATAAGACCCCATAAACCGCAGGGCCATGCTCATTTTACAGTGTGGTTTGCAGCCGGAGTCGTGTCAAAATTCGTTGATGATTTTCATCACAGTGCTCAGGAAATTTGCAGTGAAGGTTACTACAGCAACCTTAACTTTGCTAGGGAAAGCGGAGGCCTTACAATGGGGCCTTTCAGAGGCCGCCTGGGCCAGGCAGTGGCTCAGGCTGTTCAGAGCACAATGGGCCTAAAACAGAATAGAAAGGAACTGCACATTGTCCCGGCCTCCCCAGGCTGGCCGGCTGCGCTGTCCCTTCCTGGGCCTCTCGTGGCCCTGTGTCTCTGGTGGTGCACATTTTATTTCTCAGCTCACCTGCAGCTCATCATAGTGCTTTTTGTGGAGGTGCAAACGATAATAGCAGTGGTCTAGTGGGGTGCACGCTCCGCCAGAGGCTGCAGAAGCACACCAGGGGTGCACTGAGGTCCAGAGTCGGCGCCCCGGTGAACGTCCTGCAGGCCGGTCCTTGGATCTGAGACCCACCCCCCACAGAGTGGCATAGGTGTGTTTTGGGAGAACTATGTTCAAAAATATTCAAATCACTCTTCCAAAACTTGTCTTGGGCTCCTTGGAAACAACCATCAGTTACTTTAAAAGGGAAAAATGACCAGCCATTGAGAACAAACCAGTGAGAGCTGGCCAGTTCATATACATCATCTAGAGACGGCCTGGAAGGCTGTGGGAGCTGGGTTTTGCCGCTCAGCGTGTGGACTGCAGCTACAACAAGCCAGAACACTGTGGTTTCCTTAGAATGAAGGCTGGAAGGAAAATTTTATTTCCTTTTTCTTCAGAGCATGTGTGGTATTTTATTTATTCATACTGATTGCTCTGTGATCAAACAATTTTCTTTGGATATTTAGACTTCTAGTTGTTTTGTTTCCTTTGTTTGTGTAATGTTTGCCCTGTGTTTAAATCATCTGCCTTTTATCTTTTGCAGTGGCCCCAGCTATTTCTCTCTTGACTTTTGTTATCTTGCTTGCTGTACAGAATTTTTTTTTTTTTTTTTTTTTTTTTTTTTTTTTTTTTTTTTTTTTTTTTTTTTTTTTTTTTTTTTTTTTTTTTTTTTTTTTTTTTTTTTTTTTTTTTTTTTTTTTTTTTTTTTTTTTTTTTTTTTTTTTTTTTTTTTTTTTT
>PVJA010054837.1:0-11415 GCA_004027025.1 Myocastor coypus
AAAAAAAAAAAATCCCATCCTCCACCTTGCAACCCTTTAAAAAGGCCCGCTTCCGCCCCCTAGCGGATGTGGCTGTATCGCAGCCGCAGCCTCTCACCCACACAAGCTTGGGTCTGGATCACCATGACAGAGCTGCAGTCTGCGTCCTTAGGTCTAAATCTAACGCTCTGAAAATGCCATCAACACAAGTCCAGTGGACATAAGGTTCTGTAGTCTTTACCGCTAACTCTTATTTAGAGTGAGCGCCCCTGTATTTCTCAGAAGGGGTGTGTGTACCAGATTGGAACTCTGTCCCCCACCCCCAGGGTGTACAGCCTGTTGTCTGTTTGCTGAGACTAGAGGATGATTCTGAATCCAGAGCCCGCCTGGCCCAGAGCTGAATTCCCCATCTTGCCTGGCTCCCATGTTCTCAAAAGGGTGGCTGAAGGGTGGTCAAGCCCAGGGCATCCGTGGTGCTCTTGTGGGAGGATCTTAGGGAGGAAGTTGAGCGTGTGGCCCCTGGGGGGTGAGGAAGGGCACCCCAGCACCTCAAAGTGTTTGTGTCAAGCAAGAACCAGTCCTGACTTTGAGCCCCAGGGTAGACCCCCAGGCATAGGAGTCCTGCAAGCTTGCAGGCGGGGCTGAGCTTGCTCTGCTGAGTCTGTCTTGATCTAAATGAGATTGTGGCTTCATTCTTTTTACATTCATAGTGTGCACCAGGCTCTGGGTAGCCCAAGAAGGTAGACCCTTCTGGCCTGGCCAGTGACCTGGGGGAGACTCCTGCTCCCCTCTGTCCTGGATGTGTCAGGGCCTCCCCACCTTCCAAAGGCTTCCTCTAGTTCGGCTCCTGCCGTGTGTGTGGGTGGTACTGAGGGAGAGAGAACCCAGGCTTCCCAAGCTCAGGGCCAGCACAAGCACGCCCTCTCCTGGCCACCCTGGACAGGGCTCCTCCCTTGGCTTTTACCCTGTGCTGTTTGATTCTCCTGCCTCTGCCACAGCACCCAGCAGATCCAGAGTTGCCTGGACAAGATGCACCTCATCTACAAACAGTTCAAGAAATCTAGGATGAGGCCAGGTGAGACCTTGGGAGAGCTTAAATGGCATGGGTGGCATACACACCTGTCATCACAGCTAGTTTGCAGGAAGAGAGGCAGGAGAATCAAAAGTTTGAGGCCAGCCTGGCGACTTATGGAGACCCTGCCTCGAAACAAAAAGGGCTGAGGTTGTAGCTCAGTGGTGAAGCCTTTGCCTGGCACATGTAAACCCCTGTTGACTATCCTGTTGACTGTCTTTGGGGCACTGAGGTAGCCAGGTTTTCCAGAAAGCATGGATTGAGAAAAATCTTCCTTAGGGCTACTGGGCTGTGTATCTGGCCTTCATTCTGTTAATCCTCACAAAGATTGGGCAGGGGCACCTTCCACACATATGTTGTTGTCTTCCCATAGTTATTTACTTTTTCAATTTTGCTTTGTTTTAGCTTTTTGAGACAGGGTCTTGCTATGTAGTTTAGGCTGGCCTTGAACTCACAATGTAATGCAGGCTGGCCTCAAACTTGAGGGAATCTTCCTGCTTCAGCCTCCCAAGTGCTGGGATTACATGTGTGCACTACCACACCTGGCTTCTCATAGCCAAATTAGAAAGTAGAAGGAAACAGGTGAAATTAATTTTAATGTATTTTCCTCAACTCCTTATGTCCCCAGCATCATTTCAGCATGTAATCAATATAAACAAGATTACTGAAGAGATAGTTCATGTTCCTTTTCTGTGCTGAGGCTTCAGAACCCCCTGTGTATTTCACATTCACAGCACATCTCTACTTGGACACTGAAATGTTTCACAATGTAAAATGTAGTCTTAACGCAGCCATAAAGCTCTGCTTAACAGAAAAGATATGTCACACTGTATTAGTTTTAAAATTTAAATTAATTCAAGTAAAATCTCAGGTCCTCAGCTGTGCTAGCTGTGTCAGGGACTCTGTGGTTGTGCATGTCCGATGGCCATGTTGTGGACATGAAGGTCTGCAGAAGACAACCTCTCTCTAGGCTGCCCCATGCCCAGTTGGCCGCCTCCTAGTGACTGCAGATCTCAGAGGCTGGGAGTGCACAACCCTGTCATTCAAGACTGTAGCGCCTCCCTGGTGCTAGACAAGTCTTCAGGGATGTGGCTGTTCTAACTTAATGCTCATGGAGTTTGTAGGTACCATATGCTCCCCGTTGTATAGGTGAAGAAACAGAGACACAGAAAGGCTAAGTAGCCCAGGCAATGTAGGCCCTAGTGCTTTCAACCACTCCTTCTGGTAGGAAGGACTTTTTTCTTTTTTTTTTTTTTGTGCAGGGTCTCACTACACAGCTCAGACTTGTACTGATGCTCCTCTTTTCAGCCTCCTAACGCTGGGATTACAGGCATGTGCCACCACGCCTGGACTATGACTTTTGTTTCTAATGGTCTTTCAGATCCTTTATTAAAATCAGAAATGAGCCCTTAAGTGGTCACACCTGGAATGTTAAAAGAAGTTATTCCAGTGGGTGTGGGGGCACACACCTGTAAGCCCAGCCTCTAGGGGGGCTAAAGCAGGAGCATTTCAATACCAGCTGAGACAAACGCAGCAAGACTCTGTCTTAAGATAAAGATTTAACAGAGACCTGAGTATGAGGCTCAGTAAAAATCCCCAGGTTCAGTCACTAGTATTGCACCAAAGGGTGGAAGCCACCAGAGAAGGCTGAGCAGTGTCCTGTTCAGGCTCTGCTGAGTCCATTGGTGCAGGAGTCCTGTGTAGTACCCATGATGGAGGAAGACACGGGCCTTGTGAGGCCAGATTGCTTGCTGTGAGCAGGCAGGGCTGGGACTTGTGCCAGATCTCCGGATGTCCTGAGTGCTCTTAGCCACTGCAGGCTCAGGAAGGGGATCCTTCTGTTAGGGGAGTGAAGTGGAAAGAACCAAATCTGGGTCACCTCCTATTGCAGCTGCCACCACCTGGGAGGGCCATTCTCTGGGAACCCAGCAGGAGGCAGCACCTGCCAGCTCTTGAGCATTAAGGTTCTGGAGGCCAGTAGGCTGGCATGCAAAATTGCAGGCAGCTATCGGGCCAAAGTGCCTCTCGTGACCAAAGTGGCTATGCACGCGGGGAAGCTGGAGTGGCGGGCGGCCTAGCTTCTCCACCTCACTGCTGCAGAGCCACCTGGCTGTGTCTGCAGCGTGACCGCAAGGATGGGGCTAGCCAGCTGCAGACATTAGCCATTTGGCAATGTGGCTCCCCACTTTCCACCTGCAACGTCCCTTGACCCCCACCACACACACACACAGATGCCTTCCTTAGGAGCCTTCTGCCCTTCCTGGCTTTCTGGGCTACAGGTTCCCCCAAAACAGGGCCCCAGGCTGAGCTGTCTGTATCCATGTAACTGTCCTTACCGTGTGGTACTGCTGCAGTCAGTGACATCATTCCTGATTGTTCCCGTCAGGGCTCAGCTACAACGAGGAGCAGATTCACAAGCTGGACAAGTGAGTGACCCCTGTTACTGGCAGTGGGGTGGGATCACAGGGCACAGTGATGCTTTGTGCAGCTGGGAAGCAGGGAGGACCTTGTCCCCAGCTATGGCTGGGCAGTAGGTTGGGGGTGACTATGTCCAGGACCGGTTTCTGGGGCTGGGGAAATGGGAGGAAAGCTGCAGAGCTGAGTCAGGGAGGCTTCCCAGCTCTCTGCCCAACCCGACACACATGCACACAGTCTGGTGCTTCCTGTATCTCTCTGCCCTTCCCTCCCCCAGGGACCTGGCTTGAGGGTGTCAAGTATGCTCTCCAGGGCCCTTTGTCTTCCATCCTTCCCTACCTGCTTGGTGCGTCTGCCCCACTGGCCTTCTGAGTGCCAGAGTGTGGCCACTGTCTCCTCCCTCCTTGGAGCCCATCCCTGCCCGGTGGTGGCAAAGAGGAATAGACATGCTAGCTGGGGCACAGGTGACTGCGGCCACTCATGCCTGGGCTGTGCTTATTGGTCCCCCCAGGGTGAATTTCAGTCATTTAGCCAAAAGGCTCCTGCAGGTGTTCCAGGAGGAGTGTGTGCAGAGGTATCAGGCGTCCCTGGTCACGCACAGCAAGTGGATGAGGTAACTGCCCGGCTCTTCCCGCTGAACTCGTGGGCCCCACGGAAGAGGGGGGAGGGGGAGAGATTGAAAGAGAGAGAGAGAGAGAGAGAGAGAGAGAGAGAGAGAGAGAGAGAGAGAGAGAGAGAGAGAGTTAGGATAGGAAGTGAGAGGAAAGCAGGTTTATGGACCCAGCAGTTTAGGCACCTGCTGGGTGATTTTTCCAGACTTGCTAATCTAGGCCACAGTAGCTGCCCTACAGTAGATGACATCGTCCCATTTAACAGGTCAGGGAACTGAGGCTTGGATTGTTAATCTCTTCTATCCTTGCTGATGAAAGCACCAAGTCTCCCTGAGACCAACACAAGGAGCTTCTAGGCTTCCAGTGGGCGTGGAGCAGGGGCAGGCAGTGTCTTCTAACAGACTCCTCTCACTCCCATACCTCTGAGAGCTTGGGGGCTCCTCAGGTAGCCCCTATTTCCCCTACTGTGTGAGCCCAGCCCCCCCCTTGAGAAGGGAGTGTAGTTTCCTGAGTGTTGTGTGCCCCCCTCCAGGTATGATACCTGTGCCTGGCTCCCCATCCCCACCCCACCCCAAAGATGGAGTAGAGCTTGGACCCCAATGTGTTAAAAGCTCCTCTTGGTGACCCTCGTATAGAGTCAAAGTGGAGAACCAACCATGGGTTTAATAGCTTGGTATCCTCTACACAAAGAGCAAATATCTCTGCTCACCCACAGCCCCAGTGACAAGCTGGGGCTTGTCGTATCTGGGTAGGAGCGTGGGGCAGATGAGAGCCAGGCCACACCTCGTTGGGCAGGGGCAGTGAGGGAGGGAAATCCCCGGGGCCCATGGATGTCTGTGTGGTGGCCTGATGGTGGGGTGGGGGGCTGAGAAGTGAGGGCCAGGACCTGCTCCATCCCCAAGCTCTACCTGCCTTCCCTAGGGAGGTGCAGGAGACCAGGAAACAGCTGCGCCTAGCCGGATGGTCTGTGACCACCTGCAACACAGAGGCCCAGGGAGCCCAAGAGAGTCTGAGCAAGGTGCGGTTCTGCAGGGCCACCAGGGACCGTGAGGGGGGCATACAGGTACCCAGTGTGGGGGGGATCGTTCCCCAGTCTCTGGATGGAGCTGCCTTGACCAAGGCCAAGGACTTCCTCACAGCCTGGAGGCCTCTGACTTGCAGACATGCCCTGAGGGGGAGCAGAGCATGTCTGGAACACACTGTCTGAGTTAAAGAACAAGGGTAGGACTGTGGGTGCTGGTCACAGGCTTCAGGGGGCTGTTCTCCCAGGGACGCCTGCTGCTCCCGCCTCCCTATTCACACCTCGGGTATGACTTCCTGTTGCCACAGACCAGCCTGGGTCACCCTTGCCCCTTCTTCACAGCTTGCGGCTGGGTCTGAGTCACAAGAAGTTTAGGTTAGACACATAGGTGAGCTGGGCAGCCTGGGCCCTTCGGTTGGAGCACAGACCAGTGAGAGCAGTACCAGCTGGGTTTCCAGATGGGCTAGGCGGGACAGTTCTGGTGACTCCTGGGTGCAGCCTGGGTGCGCTTTTGTTACCCTCTGCTTCGGCCTGACCTGCCCAGCTGCACACAGCTGGCTCACTCCTCTGAGAAATGGTGGTTTTGCTTCAGATCCTTGACCAGCTCCTTCAGGACAGGACCATGGGGGCTGAGGCCTCACCACACCCCACAACTCCTCCTCCCAGTGGTGCTCCAAAGGACCTGGCTATGCAGTAAGTGTCAGAGGGTGTGAGCGTGCACGTGTGTGTGTTAGAGTGCAAAGGCTGCTGAATTGTTTTGCCTGGACACTGCCTGTCCCTTGGGGCACTAGCCTTATCCACCTCTCTGGCCTCTGCCTTTGGACAGCATGCAGGAGCTCTATGAGGAGATGAAGCTGCTGACCTTTGACCTCCAGGACAACAACCACATCATTGAGCGGTGAGGAGGCCCCACTGTGTTGGGAGGGGTGGGTCCTCCAGTCACTGTGGTCTTGAGGTAGAGTCCCCAGGGCCTGTGTAGGCTGGAGTACATGTGCGGCACAAGCCTGATCCATCAGCAAGTCACCATCCAGAGATGTAGGTTTTACTCTATATTCATTCATTCATTCATTCATTCATTCACTGGTGGGCATTGGGGTTTGACCCCAGGGCCTTCACACTGAGTTACATGATCAGGCATTTAATTTTTTTTTTTTTTTTTTTTTTATTTTGACATGGAATCTTGCAGAGTTCCTAAGCTGGGCTCTAACTTGCGAGCCTGGAACTCAGCTACTTTATATGCCAGGTTTTTAGTTAGTCTTTGAAACAAAATGGTCAATGCTCTCAGAGAGCCAAAGCAATGAGGTAGGTAGACATTTGTGTCAGGGTCCAGCCCCTCAGTGCCCATGGGTGCTGTGCACGAGGCTTCCCTGCCCACCTAATGTCGCTGAGGTCATCCTCGGAATGGGCACTGCTTCTGTCCCACTCCCGCAAACCACCCGAGACTACACCCCCCTCCCCTGGGTTCTGTTCCTCCTCCCCTACTATACAGCACTGGGGCCACGAGGAAGCCTCGGGTCCATCTGCTATGCAGATCCCCTCCTGGGGTGGGAACGGAGGCAGCCCCACAGGCTTTTGGATTTTGTGCCCCATAAAACTCATGAGAAAAATGGCCAGATGCTCCTGAAGCCAGCTGGGGAGAGGACTCATAAAGCACACAAACTCCAGAGAGATAACTTCAAAAGAAAGACACTGGCACACATACCACCATGTCCTCCTGGCACCCTGTCCATCCTGTCCCCATGTGGAGACCAGGGACAAGCTGGGAGAGGTAACAGAGACCCCAGTGGGAACTGGATCCTGACTGTTCCTTATCTGAGCATGACTCTGGAAGGCTTGCTCAGCCCTGGACTTCAGTTCTTGGCCACGTGAGGCAGGAATGATCGTTTCTACCTGGTGGTGTTAGCATGGGGGTTAAATAGGCTGTGGTAGGCAAAAAGCCTGGAGGCAGCGTGCAGAAGTAGATTTGAACTTTCAGTCCTGCCTCAGCCTCCTAGAGTGAGATTACAGGAGCCACCAGGGCCAACCTCATCTTCTGAAGTATTCACAGTGGGAGATTCTGACACTTCTTGGAAAGATTTTCCGAAACAACACTTTGGTCAGGAAGTTCTAATTTTAGTGCCCACATAAATTTTTCTTGCTATGATATGTAGTTCCCCTGTGAACTTTATTTTAGTGAGTTTTTGCTTCCTTAATCAGATCGGCAGACACAGAGTCAGATGAACCAGATTGACCTCCTTTCCTTGCCCTAAACTCTGCTCGGGACCAAATCCTCCCGAGGAGCTTCTGGGCGTGGCCTGGTGCTGGGGCGTTTGTAAACACCTGGGTGATTCTAATGTGCAGTGGAGCTAAGAGACAGAGGGGTGCAGAATGCCGCAACCCGAGAGCTAGGAATACACAGGGCTGGGTGCTCCCAGATGCCGATGGTGCCGGCTCCTTGGATGCGGTCTGCTGGCTCCTCCAGCTCCCACCCTTCTCCTCACAGGCTGAGCAGAGTCCCATCCGCTCCTGACGTCTGAGCTCCCTGGAGTGTGCAAGATCCCTAGAAGCATTAGAGAGCCTGCAAACTGCTCTGCTGCCCTGGGGGACAAGCCCAGGGTGAGATCCACCCCCTCTTGTCAGCCTACTACCTCCATCCTGGCACAGCCAGGAGATGTCCCAGCATTACTGTGCACTGCCCGTGCCCCTGGCCATCTCTGTCAGGACCCATAACATCCTGGCAGCTTCCCTGGGCTGGCCTTTGTGCCTCATGCTTACCCCCCTGCCCAGAGTGCTGAGGCTGGCTGAGCCTCTCTAGGGGTCAGGAGGAGGAGGCCAAGGCTCACCCAGCACATGGGTCTTCCTCTTTGAGTGTTTCACAGGGAACAGATCACACCGCCCTCAGCTGCGGGGGGTAGAGCCTCACAGCCTTCTGCTCAGGGTGCAGGGGGTGCACGCAGAGGCTACTGCCCTGGGGTCCTTCCCCTCTCTCTCTCTCTCTCTCTCTCTCTCTCTGAGGGGCCACAGCACAGGTCCTGAATGCTGCCCAGGGTGTCCACAGGCAGCTGTGCTAATAGGCACCACTCAGAAGGGCCAAGCCTAGAGCAGAAAAGAGGCCTGCACCCTCGGGGGTGGAATAAATGTTACTGCCTTGACTGTTCACTGTGGCACTTGCTGGGCTGCATCTGAGGGGCAGAGATGCCTTCCCCTGGGTGAGCAGGCTGAAACGGGGCTGGTTGGGGATCTCTGAGGATATGCGTGGGGAAATGGGGCCAGGCTGGAAATTCCAGACTCCACCTTTCCCCTTTAATGGACCCTAATTTCAGGGAAGGGCCAGGGGGCAGATGGCTTCTTACTGGAGGGGTGGCCTTTCTACTCTCTGCTCTCCGGGAAGCTGTGCATGGGGTCTGGAGGAAGTTTAGTCTTTTGTTTAACCCCCATACCACTAAGTACCTTCACCTTTTGCCCATTCCCACTGCTACTTAGGGCCAGGGCTGTGAGCTAAATGTTAGTACTGCCATGGGTCATTTTAAGCCTTTCCTTATTTCATGTGAAAGCTGGAGGAGCAGTGCCTGGGTTAGGCTCACAAATGTAATCATTCCCTGCAGAGAGCTACCTCCTGCCTGCCCTGACCCAGCCCTGGATACCTGCCCAGCCTGGGAGCTGGTGGACAGAGAGGGGAATGCAGTAAGGCAGCCCAGGAGGGGAGAGAGGAGGGTGGAGCCTGCACTCCTCTGTGCTCTGGACCATTAAGGCCGTGCTGTGCTTGATGCCTGCCCTACTGTGGTCACAGAGGCTTCCAGGCTCAGCCCCAGTGATCTGTGGGCAGGGTAGAGGCAAGCACTGGAGGCTGATTTCACAGTGCTGCACTCCAGCATCTCTGCTGCTCCTGGAAAGAGCAGCAGGCTCTGAATCTAGGCTAAGAGCTTCCCATTTGCTTTCTGAACCTCAAGCTCAGCGGGTCGCTAGAGCCATGGGTTCAAGTTCTGGGGCCTCAGGGACAGGTGTTGCTTTGTCCCCCAAGTACTGGGTCACCCCTCATCTGCTCTACCAGGGTGAAGGAAGTCTAGGACACCTTACACTCATCAGTAGCCCAATAAAAAAGCCCCACGGTGGGCTTTCCCTGGCAGCTGAACTTGGTCTGGACCCCATGTGTTTGGTGGGGCCCTGTAAAAGAGCCAGGGTGTTCCTGAGGGCCAAACACAGATGTCTGGGAAGTAGTCCAGGATCTGACCTAATCAGCAAGCCCATGAGACACGGAGGACACACTCAGAGGCTCCAGTTGGCTCTAATAATCTAAATAGGCAGCTTTGGAGCCATCTCAGAAAGGAATGAGGAAGCGTATCAAGGCCCATGAGTCGAGGTACCCACCTGCAGGTGTCTAAGGACCCCTGAGTCCTCTCCTCCCTGGAGTGATTCCTGGAAAAAGCCTTTACACTTCATTCAGTGGGACCTGAGCAGGACAGTGGCCAGGCCCTGGCCTAGGAGCTGAGCTTTGGAAGCACAGAATCCCGCACCTGTCCCCAAGGGCTCCAGCCTGCAGGAAAGCAGGCACGCCAGTGAACTCCCACCTCACCTGATGAGTGCTACTCTAGGAATGAGCAGCCCTGGTGCTGTCTGCAGTCACTGTCATGGCAGGGCAGGGTGCCCATGTCAGGCTGAGCAGCCAGGGTGTGGCCACAGTCAGGTGGGCCCAGAGTGGAATCTTAGGGAACGAGCCAGTGATAAGTTGCCCAGCAGCCATGGAAGGCACGGGCAGTGCAGACAGCAGAAGCCCAGGAGTGGGAGCAACTAAGTATTTCTGCATTCCTGGGAGCAAGAGGAAGTAGGAAATTGTGTTTTAGAGAGGGAGGAGCTGGCCCCAAAAGGTTAGGGCCACACTAAAGCATTTGGGAACAAAGGACAGGTTTTAGTTCAAGTCTGACTGGTATTTAAAGGTAAGCACTCCTCTCTGTCTGCACCTGCGTGGAGGCTGGACCGTCTTGGGCAGGATCAGCTTTTCCTATGAAGCTCCAAAGCATGGTGCCGGTTCTCAGCAAACTCTCCACATGCCTCTCTTGTCCTGGAGGCCCCTTGAGGGAGACAGCTGTTCTGATGTCAGCCTAACAAGGGGCTCAGGTCCAGGGTGTCCAGTTCATGGTTGGCATCTTCTTAGAACAGACTTGTCCAGGCTAAAAAGGGGTCTAGCCTGAAGGATATGGGGTGCTCCTGCCCTCTCTACTGGAAGTACAGTCAACTTGGGTGGCCTGGTACTTCTTTCCATGCCATGGTGCCACCAGGCTAGAGCACTGTTTCCCTCTCAGAATCTGCAGTTTCTTCTGATAGATTGGTGTCAAGATTCAAAACAGATTCTAGGGCCCCACCCGGCTCCTGAGCCCAGCCGGCGAGGGTGTGGCCCAGGAATTCGAATTGTTGGGGTTCTTCCCTGTCAGTTCCTACACAAGCTGAAGTTTGAGGGTCCAGAGGTGGAGTGCGCAGATGTGCAGTTCAGGCCTCTGGCCTAGGCAGCCCTGCTCTGGCCCTTCCTGGCAGCTGAGTAGGGAAGCCTTTCTGAAGTGAGGCTTTTTCTTTTTTTTAGGGTGATTTTCTTTTTTAGGTTGTGATTATTGGCTTGCCCCCTCTGTCTCATGAAGGGTCCATAGTCACCCATGGGAGGGGGGAAGCAATGGGGCCGGAAGGAGCTTTCTTTCCTTGGAAGTCAGTTTCACCCTGTCGGATGGTGAATCCTCCCTGCATCCCTCACCAGAGAGCAGGAGGGAGGAGATGAGGGCAGGGAGGAAGTGGGAGTAGCAGGAAGGAGGGGAAGGGAGAGAGAATGGGGGAGCAGCCAGCTGGGGGCTGGGGGCTGGGGTCTTGGGGGGCAGTACAGCCAGGAGCACCCGCTGCTGTGCCCTCACTCAGCCTCGGCTTCCTGCCAGAGCAGGGCCAGGAGTCAGCTGGGGCTTGAATGTGAGTGGCTGCAGCTTGCCGGCTCCCCTCTGGCTGAGGGAAAAAGCCGCTGACAAAGCTGCCTGGTTTTTCAGTTTTTCCAAATGAAAGAAAACACACACACACACACACACACACACACACACACACACACACACAATACATAAACCAGGCTTAGACCAAGCTTGGCAGAATGGTGAGATGGGAAAATTCCATGCTTGAAATCAGATGGAGGAGGCGCCAGGAGACTGATGGAAAACAAACTCCACCCATGCCCACCCCTCAGGGTGATACCTTTTCTGGAGCCCCCTTATCTCTGGTTGCCTTCCCTCCCCATCTGCCCTTCTTACCCCTGAGTAAGGTCAAGGACCTGGGATCCTCCCTTGAGACAACTGGGGCTGGGAGACACACAA
>PVJA010054838.1:0-11416 GCA_004027025.1 Myocastor coypus
AAGATGGAGGGGAAGAATGACAGAGTTATGCACATGCTACTTTCACATGAACACTTAGATAAAACTGTGAAGTTATTAGTTGATCTAATTTTAATATTTTTACTGATGTTTAATAATGTATACCAGGGAATTGGAAAGCCTGTGAATAGGGAGAGTGGTGGAGAAACGGCCAGAGTCACTTGGTGGAGCAGCTGGAACACAGCTAGAACTGAGCTTACCATCTGACATAAATGAAATGGGCAGTGCTGCAAAACAGTAAAAATAATACAATAATAACATCAAGGATCACTCACCATAAATCATCCTGATGGATATGATAATAATGAAAAAGCCTCAAGTGTTATGAGAGTCACAAAAATGTGACAGAAAAGCATGAAATGAGCACATGCTGTTGGGTAAATGGTACCAATAAACTTGTGCAACTTAGGGTTTCCACAAACCCTGGATTTGTAAAAAGTGCCATAGCTGTGCAATGCCATAGAAGAAAGTATGCATATGTTAAAAACTGGATAAACATGCCAAATGTGCTCCCTCTCAATTCATTTATATAAATAATTTTTATGTCAAGGCAGATCATACTCAGAAGAGATGAGTTAACATTGATCTAGTAATTAGGACACAGATTATTTAACCAGACATACATCAGCACAATTGTCTGGTTCCAATCTGTTCATATTATGTGTGGGATGTTAGGGACGGTTTTGTGAAGTGCCACATAGAAATCAATTTTCACAGTTTTCACCAAATGCTCTTTTCCTACCAAGATACTTCATCAACATAATTAATCTTATAACTCCCCTTCATAATAGATCTTTTTTTTTCGGTTCCCTGTTTAATGGTTTACACTGAGATGGTCCCAAAAGTCTCAAGCATTCACAGGCAGGGATTTTGGACAGTGTATATATTGGGAACAGTGACTACATAGTGACATATAGCTAACTTGCTGTTATGAAGTGGAATCTGGACAGAATAGGCAGGTCATGGCGCGGGTGAGCTGGAAAGGCATATTTCCTTTCCCATCCCCTTCCTTCATGCTCCTTCTCTGCTTCCTGTCCAGCATGCCCTGAGCACCTCTGTTCCATCATGCCCCTCTGCTATTCCTTTGTGTGTTGGAACCAGAAAACTATGGACTGAAACATGAGCCGAAATAAATTTCCCTTTTTTATGTATTTGGTACAGGCTTTCACTACACAACTCAAACTTGTAGCGATCTGCTGTCTCAGACTCTCCAGTTCTGGGATTACAGAGTGGGACACTTTACCTGATTTTATCTGCCTGCATGACACATCCAGGGTTCCAGAGCTTGCACAGAAATCTGTACTGAGGAATGCACTCAGGTCCTTGTGCTTACCAGGCAGGCACCTAGATGGCTGAGGTATCTCCCCATCCCTCTCCTTCCTTCATTTGTGAATGTCACATATTTTGTTCCAGTGAAGAGAAAGTGATTAATACACATTATATATTTTTTAAAAAGTTCATTTTCCTCCCCATAGTCTATTATAGAATGTTAAATGGCATGCCTTCAAATCCCTGTCCCCTTGATCACATAAGTGCTACGTATGCTGTGCCTTCTTCGTTAGAATGTGCTGAAACTCTTATTGCAGTTTCTGAACACTCAGTACCCTCATCCAGGCTCTTATCACTTCAGACATAGATCACTGCAAGAATGTAACTCGTTTTCCTTCTTTTATATGATAACAGTGTGAATAATGGCTTCCTTTTGTGCCGGTCACTTCCATCAAAAATGCATTCACCCTGCTCCTCTGCGCATATTTATTAGATAATTTTTAAGACCATTTCTTGTCTCTTTCAATACATTTATAAATAATTGACCAGCAAATCTGTAGTATCAACCCCAGCAATCATTGTAAACACAAATATTGCACAAACACTGTTTAGTTGGAGCTATCTAGGTGGTAAATGCATCAAATAAATGAGCTTATTCAAGGTTAAAGATGGAATATTTTTGTAGCACTAATGTGAAGATGAATATGTGCTTTTTGTGAACCAAGAACAACAAAACACATTGAGTTCTTCTCAGTGTTCTTGTGGTAAAATAATAATTTGCCATTTTACACACTTCCAAAGTCGTGAGCTGCTACTTCAAGCAGAAATGTATTGGCAGGCAATATGCCGCCATGTTCACTGCTTCATTCTCAGTGAGATACTGGCTCATGTTTTGCAATAAAATCTATCTAGAGCCCTCCAGAGACTCATTAAAACCAGGTAAAACTGAAGCATGGCAAAATTGTTTCCTTTTGGGCACTTGTCCCAACTTCACAGAGGTATGGAAAATTAAATGATTAAGTAGATTTTTGGAAGAACAAACCAAGAAGTTAGGAAAAACAATCTATACATATATAGGTGACCTAACTTTTTTGAACCATGTGACCTAAACACATGTGACGAGAGAGATTTTAATATCACACTCATACATGTGCTAAAGTAATAAAAACAATGACATCTTTTAAAGTTGTAGTACATAAATATGCTTCATTTGTATGACATGATAATAGTTCCTTTACGAGAGAACAACTTATAGATGAGAGCATGGTCCATTGATTTCCAATTCTGCATATGAATATGTTTATATCAAGTCTCAAAGCAATTAAAATATTTTCCTTGTCACTAAGATAATTCATTGCCTCTGTAGAGCATTTAGCAAATAGAAAGAAAATTAAATTCACCTGGAACCCTGTCAGCCAGCTATTACCTACTCATGGTGCCATTTGATTAGTTATCCTTAGTTTTCACACCATTGATGCTACTGCCTAATTAACATTCATGTATGTATTCTTATCAACTGCCATATTTTGTTGATTTTTATCAGTACTTGACCAGGCAAAGTCAAGAATATATGCATTGTCAAAATCACTGCTGGATGCTTATTTCTGCAATTTTGCTAGCTGCTCTTCAAACTGCATTCTTAAAGTCTTCATTGAAAGCATCACAACTCAATGAAATAAGAAGCACTTTCATTGATGTCAAATTTTCTCAAACAGGCCCCTGATGGGGAAAAAGGAAGCTTACTTTAGGGGAGCCTCTGAGGTAGACAAGGCTGTGAGGACTGCCTGGAAAGTAGGTTTGGGTTCTCATTCTGACTCTTCCACTAAATTATCCCTGGCATTATTTTCTTACTTATGTGTGGATTGGGGTAGGTGGTTAGGAAAGGTAAAATATTTTAAATGGTCTGATTATTCACAAGGGACCTCTTTTGATCTAAACAGAACATATTGGTGACTGATATATCACACTTGGGAACTGAAAAACTAAAGTTTCTCTAGCCCAGAAATACTGAGTCGTTATAAAATCAGCATTAAACTGATGAGGGATGTTGGAAAAGTTAAAAGAAAAGCTGTTTTGTTTACCTCCTAAAAATGCTTTTCAATGAAAAGATATGATAAAAAGTTATTTTTTATTATAGATAATTGAAAATAGCCATTAAATAATGCTAATTTCCTGATAGGGAGCACTTAACCACCCGTTGTGTCATTTCTATCATAATATATATTTCTCTTTGAACACTTTTTAAAAATTATTTCTGCTCTTACATCAGTAGACTGGTCTAGGGGCAAAGTAAATGCTAAGAGAAATCCCAAGCTGGGTAGTTTGTTTTCCTAAAGTGTTGAAATACATTAGCAGTTGCCTGATCATGTGCTTATTAAAGTAGTCAGTGTTAATTTTTCCTGAAGTGCATCTTCTCTTAATTTCTTTTTAAAAAGAACTACGTAACTTTTGCATATACACATTACTGGTATGTTTCACTAATGAGATGGCTTGTTTTTATTTTTTTTGCCTCTATTTAGTGACTCAAGTTTGGAGAGTCACATTAATAATATGACTTTTCATGACCTTAAAGGGTATATTATGAATATTACAAAACAGCAGTGCTCTGACAAGATCTCAAAGTGATAAAGTGCCAAGTCAAGAGTCAGGCAAACATATACAGCTCTCAAACCTATGACAAAATCTCTGTTTTCAGTATTGACGACAGTCTCGTTTCTAGAAAAAGAGCAAGCCTACCTACCTTTCTAACCACTCAGTTATTTTCTCCTGAATTCTTCCCATGTTGTCCTTAATTTGAACTACTGTCTTGTCTCTTTATTTTAATTGTTCTTTATTTTGTTTCAATCATTTAGGGGATAGTCAAGAAATCTTTGAGGATGGAAAAATGCAAGCAAACTTCAGGAGCAATAAGAGAATTTCCTAATAAAATTCAGTGGTCCGTCATTCCAGTTGACAACTATTGGAACCTGGCAAGAGATTGCAATTCAGAGAATGGGAGCAATGCAGACTAAGACATATTGTGTGTGTGTGTGTGTGTGTGTGTGTGTGTGTGTGTGTGTGTGTGTGTGTGAGTGTGTGTGTGTCTGTTCTCACGAATCTATGGGTGCCCTCCCTGAATGATATAAGAAAACATGGGGACCAAGGACAAAATTCTATCACATGCAAATTGAAGCTTCAAAGCAAGAGAACAGATTTAATGATATGAAAACATACCTCACTGGTACTTAGATAAGCATGCCAATATTCCACTGGAGAACAGCCATAACCACCACCTGTGGAATTCAGAGAACAGAAAAGGGCACCAAGAATCATCCTAAAATCAACACACAGTGTACAGCATCTCTAGAGAATGATGAGGAAGAAAGGGCCTCGGAGAAGAAGCCAAAAGCTCCATCTTCTTTTCTGAAGGGTTCTGTTCACAACTATGAACATTTCTTTCTTTTTTTTTTTTTTTGATTTTTTTTGAACATTTCTTAAGAACAATTCTCTTCAGAACCTTGAGATAGATGGAAATAAAATTTCTTACCTGATATCGAATGCAAAGGCTTAGTTGTGATTCTTGAATCACATTTCCAAATTTTCTTGGTCATACATTATTATCAGTAAAATAATAACACTTATTAACTCCCAATGTGGCTGACATTCAAATAATATGCTACTGTACTATCCTACCTGTTACTGGCAGCGATGCTAATTGGCCAATAATTAGACTATTGTCTTGCATTTTTCTCATTTCTGTTTTTCTTTTTCTTTTTCTCTTGTCTTTTTGAGGCAGGTCTTATTTGCAATTCAGCCTGGCCTTGAGATCATTTCGTAGCCCAGGTTAGTCTCAAAGTCACAATGATCCCCTTCCTTCAGCCTTCTGAGTTCTGCGATTACAGGCATGTACCACCATGCCTGCCAGAGACTACTGTACTTCTTATAAGTATTTTGGAAATATAGAATTCTCTGTCTAGATCGCGCCTAACATATTACATGATTATGAATCTTCTTCCAGTTACTAGGAAAGTTTGGATTTACACAAAGAAATCTTCCCAAGTTTTGCACGTCATGACATATTTCTGCCACTTATATAAGGTCTGAAGAAATCAAAGAGCTAGGGAAGAATCTGTTAGGGATAGATCCATATTGAAAGAATGAAAATGTAGCAGATGCTTTAAAAGTCTCAAGAGGAGCCTATTATGTGTCTCTTTATCAATTTTCTCTTCTATTTTTGCTGCTTATGTGAAGATCTCAATGGTTCTCACCTTCCCCCTAATGAAAATACCATAAGAGATCTATCAATTTTAAAAGCCTTGTAGTCAAAGGGAGCCTAGTAACCTTCAAGAGGCAGCAGGGTCACTCTGAGTGGAGTTCCCCAAAACAGAGCCTAAAATAGATGGAACAGCTGAACCAGTAGCACAAGTTGGTTGATAATAGTCTCACTAAAGTTGACAAACTCCAGAGTAAGGCCCAAGTCTTATCTTCTTTTTTCAGAGTCTGAAGCATTTACTATCACTGGTCACATGGCTATAGTTTGTCGTTTCCTTTCAAGTGCAGATTGTGATTACTCATTGAGTAGGAAAGGCACCAGTGAATAATCCTAATACCACTTCAGTCTGAATCCTGAGTGTGTGAGAAACTGTGAATAGGAAAGAAGGAGCACTACAATGAAATCATTCATTCTTATTATAAACTAAGGTACCAAATTCATTCCTATAAACAAGTGGAGTAAATCTGTCCAAGTAGAGCTGCTAAGTTCTACACATTGTGTCACATCTTAGATAAGTCCTACCGAGAGAGAGAGAGATGGCTCTAATAGCCAAATATCTTTTATAATTTAATACATTCTTTCAGAGACATTGGCCCACCTTGAAAACCTAAGACCAAGTGAACAGAAACTCATACAGATGGGTGTTTTACAAAGTTGGAGGTATGAAGGTATGATTAGGAGTACACAGAGTCAGATAAACTAAAGTTCCAATCTAAGATCTGCCACTGAATGGATATTTTATGTATGTAGCCAACTTTGTTTCAAACTTCTTGTCAGAAGCAACCAACAACGCCTATATCCTATAGGTGAGTGAAGACTGACTGAAATATGGAAAGCCCAAAGTACAAGGACAGCATGACATCTAGTAAGTAATCAGTAATTGGTTACTGGTTTTCACTGTACTTTACCCTCCTTTCTTCTTGATATCTTAAAGTACACATCTTAAGATACAGACATAGGCATTAACCTAGAACAGCCAAAAAGAAGGGTGACTTAGCATGACATTTATTTTCATTATTATCTATAGCCAAACAATTTCTACTTCCGTGGATCTGAAAGGTTTTTCCAAAGCAATGTGAGGCATAAAGAAAAGTGTTTGTGGGCCGGCGAGATGGCTCAGCGGTCTAAAGTGCCTGCTTAGGAAAGCTTATGCAACTGCAGTGACTGCAGTTCAATCCCCAGAACCACATGCTGTGCCAGCCCCACCCCCAGAGTAGGCTGAGCCTGCCATAATAAAAAGAAAGAAAGAAAGAAAAGTGTTTATAATACATGATCTATGAAATCAAAACATTTTCTATGGCACCACAAGAAGGACAAAAAAGTAACACCTTCTAAAGGCTCTTTTGTTTGTCTTTGCTCTGCAGCCTTCAAGAAGAGGGCCTTGACTGGGTAAATTCAGGGTAGGCTCACTTCGGGGTGTTCATTAATCTTCTGGCTTCACCCCAAATGGCTGATAATAATCTCCACCTGGGAAGATCTCACCTTGAACCACTAGAGCAATCTTGAAATGAGGAGCTGAGGTAAAAGTCCTTATGGCAGTGCTGACAAGCAAGCTGTCCTACTTACATTGCCTAGGATCAGGCCTAAAAGTTTTCTCAACAAACTCGTGGGATAATGGCCAAAAGTCCATAAAGTACAAAGAATCTAATTCAGAAAAGACACCAATGCTTAGCAGAGTCCCATCATTTTCCTAGTTAGACCCTTCAGATGTCTTTTGAGCCACTGAGAAAAATTAAACATGTTATATGCCATGCTGGAATTTTCTGTTAAATGTGACTGAAGATAAGTCAGAAGACATTACTTTAAGAAAAGATTCCCACCAAGATTTTCTTTCAGTGAAATATCTGAGAATGAATATTCTCAGGCAAGTATTTATGAATATATGTACTGGGGAAAGGAAAAGTGTGCTGTATATAAAGAAGGAAAAAGGTGATGATTTAGGGCCAAAGAAATCAAGTGTGAACTGCATTCTACTCTTGCCATTTGGGCAACTGCTTTGTCACTGGCTTTGCTGTGCTAGTAGCCAATAACCAGGAGAAGTCAAAAAAGTTAAGCAAAGGAATTAATTTATAAGTGTGACTTCTAGATTGTCCCTTTCGAATCTAACCTTTGCCACAAAATTTCTGTGTGCTTTTACATCTCTTTCAGTAAGTACAATCTTCTGTAGCTATGTTATTGTTAAACCTGGTAAGTACTGATTCTTAGGCCAACCAAGTATGTCAGCTATAGTTTTTGGTGACAGAGGAGCTATTATAATGTAGAAAGACAAGAAAGAAATAAAATTAGTTTCTATTAAAATTAAAGGAAAGCATTAGCTAACTTCATTAATACAAGTCAGACATATTAGGAAATGAAATTACATATCCAAAATCTTGAAGTGCACAGACAGAGCAATAAGTATGGAAACTATTTCTCTTTCTAAATTTATCTAATGTTACTTGAAAACCTGGGAAGAAACATAATTCATTCTCTCATGTCCCTCTCCTAGAGTTACAGAACTTTCCATAAGAGGCTAAAATTATGCTATAATGTAAGAGGATTTTAGTCATGTTTTTAGTTCTAGTGTTCAGTTCTGGTCACCAACAGCCTCTGTTATCAAAACAAATTTTAAAAGAAGTTATATCTTAAATTCTTTTCATTTCTTTTTTTTGGTGGCTGCCTCAGCCCATCCCTGGGGTGGGCCTGGGGTAGCCTGGATTGCTAGGCATAGAACCGTGGTCCCTATGTACTTGCCTAAGCTTGCCTAAGCAGGTGCTTTAGACCACTCAGCTGTCTCTCCAGTCCAGAAGCCATATCTTCATTTAGTTTTTTTGAACATTGCTGCATAAGAGCCACAATAGGACAGAGATGGATTTTTCTAAGGAAATAATTGAGGATATCTTAATGTAGGTTCCATATTTTTTTTCTCAGACAAATGCAGGATAGTGGAAACCAACAAAGATGGCGAAATGTCTGCAGGCGACTAATGGAAGGATGTTGGTATCATGTATAGGACTGAGGAACCAGAGGAAGGAATAGTATTGCACAAAGCTTAGTGGATTTGTAGCTATAAGAGAATGCTTCTTCTACTAGACAGGTTATAATCCTAGGTAAAGACAACAGTCACAGTCTGGAGAATTCCCAGATTGATGATGATGTGTGTAATCAATATCCAATGTCTCTCTTCCTGTCCTTTGATCTAATGCTTGTGCTTCTCATGGGCAGGATCTGTTCAGAACTCACATCTAGAAATGGAGGAAATGAAGTATCTGCATCCTGAAAAGACATAAAACAGAACACAGACAGGTGGAAGATGAATCTACAGGACCAAACATATAATTTGACCAATACAACTATGAACAAGAATTTGAAAACAAATACAGTATTTCCTTAAAATGCTCCACTTGTGTTTCATGTACTTGTTATATGAATCACAGTTATTATCATAGTTCTTTAGAATGTCCTATAATACTCCCCCCTGTGTAGTTCTTATTAACACCATATGCCCTTGCCCTTCTATTCTTCATCAGTATATGCCATAAAACACCCAGAGTGAGTCCGATAAGACAGAACAGTCTTCCCAGAAAAAGGAAAAGCCAATGCATTGTAAAACTGAATTATTCATAACAAGCAGGAAGACGGAGACATTAGATCAATTTACTTGGGGTAATCATTTTTATCTCTTTGTTGTCTGAAATTCTAATGCCACTGTGCTTTTTCTTGCCACCAGCACCATCAAGTTATTACCACCATTCAACTGTCACTCAGCCAGAGCTGGCTATCCTCATTCACCACCAAGTCTTTTGTTTTGTGCCTTAAGTCGTACAAATTTAAAAGCACCATGGTTTCTGCAACCTCCTCCCTTCTTTCTCTCAGAGTTAGACTATTCTGGAGAGGCCCTTTACATTTTAAAAGAAACTTTAAAAGTTTCAGCAATATCATGGCAGGGCTGCAATTTGCAGAGCTTATTGCCTGCTAAATGTGAGCAGGGAGAGATGTCAGAGATTCCTGCTAAGATCACTGTTATCCTTGGGTGACTGCAAACTTAAAATGAACTGCCTAGGAAGCAACATTGCACGTCTTAGCACAAGAGAGGAAAGTAGACTTCATGGATATAATTCCACCAGTCACGAAACAAGCATAGAAGACCAGGAGGCAAAGATGGATCCAGCCCTCATAGTATTTGTAAAGTGTGATCTTAAAAGTAGAGACCCTTCCCTCACTGAAAATTCAAAGAAAAACAATCTTAAAAAGTACGGAGAGAATTGATCAAACAAAACAAAAATAACAAGGTCTCAGTACTCATGAGGCTAAGGCGGAAGGTTTGTTGGGATCCTGGGCTGCAAACTCAGCTCAAGGATAGCCCAAACCTCATAGAAAGACACTGTCTCAAAAAGACAAAAAAGCCGGGCGTGGTGGCGCACGCCTGCACTCCCAGCACTCGGGAGGCTGAGGCGAGAGGATCGGTGAGTGTTCGAAACCAGCCTGGGCTAAAAAACTGGGCTCAAGGCCAGCCTGAACTATACAGCGAGACCCTGTCTCAAAAAAGACAAAAAAAAAATGACAAGCAATGTGTAGAGTTAGGAGAGAGGTAGGAGAAAGAATTTAAGAAGTTTAAGAATTTAAAAAATTAAGAAGTATTTTATGCATGTGCTAAGTTTTCATAAGGAATGTTAATGTTATGTATAGTATATATAACATTAATATATATAGCATATATATTATATACTATAATTATTAGTATGTACTAATAAACTAAAATAATAATTTTTAAAGTGGCAGTGTAGCAGTGACTATGAAATAGCTATTTAGAATGAATTTAAAGAGTAAGAAGATCTATCTTTGCTCTACAATATGACCATGTTGTAGAGTTCTCCTAACTCTACACATTGCTCGTTATGGACCTGGAGGACATTGTACTAAATGAAATAAGCCAGACACACACGGAAAATAATGTATGACCTCACATATATGTAGAGTGATTTTTAAGTTCACATATTCAGAGATAAGTGATGAAAGTGTTATTACCTTGTATAGGAGCAGAAAGAGTACATGAAGAGATACAGGTCACAGTACAAAAGGTAGCAAACATGTAGATGTGGAGGGCTAGAAATCTAATGTGCTATATGAGTGCTTTAATAACAACAACCTCATGTTTATTAAGAATACGTGTCTGTAACCCACAGCATCATGCTATCAACCTCACATGTATACAATAAATGCTTTTTTTTTTTTTTGTCTTTTTGAGGCAGGGTCTCATTATGCAGTTCAGGCTGGCCTTGAGCTCACTTTTGTAGCCTAGGCTGGTCTCCAACTCACACCAATTCTTCTGTCTCAGCCTCCCAAGTGCTGGAATTTACAGGCATGAGCCACCATGCCCGGCTTATAAATGCTTTTTAAAAAAATTAAAAAGGCATAAGCAAAGTAGTCCCTTGGTAGCTTTGTCATTTAGTATGTGTGAAGCCTTAAATTTGATTCTGAGCACTGTAATATAAATAATCAAGTAAACAAATAAATACAAAGAATAGTTAATTATAAGGATCAAATTAACTACATAGGTAAAGGAATACATGTGGAAATGTCTGATCAATAGAAAATAACAATGAATAAATAATAAATTGAGTATTATGCCTTAAATAATTAAAACAACAAACTAAATTAAGCCCAAAGCTAACAGAAGGAAGGGGATGACAAAGATCTGACCAGAATGAAAGGAAAACATCTAGAAAAACAACAGATATCACAAAGCTTTTCTGCTGGAGGGTTGAGAATGTAAGTTAACAGACCAACAATTGGAGAAAAAGAAGGGCTATAAGGATAGCCAATATTTTGGAACTAGCCCTTCAAGGTCAATAAAGACCCAGGATATAAGAGAACCTGTGCTGTAATATCCTATAA
>PVJA010054839.1:0-11346 GCA_004027025.1 Myocastor coypus
TAAAGAATACTCATAAATGACCCATAGGATTACCAATGCTGGCCACTGCCTCATTTTGTTAAAAATAAAATACTTTTTAATGTATTTGGTATAGGGTCTCACTACAGCTTGGATCTGTAGTGATCCCCTTGTTTCAGCCCAGTTTTGGGATTACAGGAGTTTGCCACCATACCAGGTCTAGGTGGCTAGCTCAGCATTCCCAGGGGTAGGGACAGCTGGGTATGTAGTACCAGGGTTCAAACCTGGGCCCCTGTGGTTCCCTAAGCAGGCATTTAGTCCCCTAAGCTACCTCATCAGCCCTAAATTTAATAGTTATGATTATTCTATGAAAGGGCTGGGGAGATACCTCGGCAGGATAAGCAACCTGACTGGCAAGCTCAAGGTCCTGAGTTTGATCCCCTGCACTATGCACTTTGCTGGCCCTGGAATCCAGGGTGGTGGTACACACCTATAATTCCAACACTAGGAAGGCTATGACAGAAGGATCACTATGACTCTCCAACCTGCATAGTGAGACCCTGTATCAAAAAAAAAAAAAAAAAAAGAAAAAAGGAAAGATAGACTATTCAGTGAGATATCTTTGTATAGTACTTAAATTTGAGAATTATATTGTTTTCTTTTGGTTTCTGGAATCAAACTCAGGACATTGTACTTGTCAGGTAGGCACTGTGCTTTTAAGCTACATCTCTGTCCCTATGTTTTCAATAAAAGAAGTATTCTGGAAAAAAAAAAAAGCAGGTGCAGGGGTCTGGGTTTGATTGGGGGTGCGCTGATACAGGCAATTGAGACTGGGTGTGGTGGCACGGGCCTGTAATCCCAGCTCTTGGGAGGCTGTAAACAGGTGGATCACTATGACTCCAATCTAGTAGTGAGACCCTGAACACCCTATAGACCCCTCCCTAAAATACAAAATACATACATACATACATACATACATACATATATAAAATGCTATTGCCAGGGACAGTAGACATCTGAAATCACAGGTTCAAGGCCAGCCTGAATTATATAATGACTTAGTCTTTAAAAACAAAACAAAAGAAAAAACTAAACAAACAAAAAGCTGTAGGAATTTTTGGTTATTTTGTTTGTTTTTATTTTTATTTATCTCTTTTTTGTATTTAGTATGGGGTCTCTAGGGCCTATAGGGTCTCACTATGTATATTAGATTTGTAGTGATCCTCCAGCTTTCAGCCTCTGAAGACCAGGGATTATGCCCACCCTCAATCATGCTGTTTTAGCACACCCTGGAGGCAGGTCAGGGCACACTAGGGATCAAACTCTGGCTGCTTTGCTCCTAAGCAGGTGCTGTTTGCATTTGTTTTGTTTGTCTTGGCCTTGTTTTCTCCTGCCTCAGCCTCCTAAGTGATGGGACTACAGGCAGGTATACACTACCACACTTGGCTTGTTTTGGGTTTTTTGAGAAAGGGTCTCACTATGCAGCCCATGATGACTTCAAACTCACAATCCTGTCTCAGCTCCCCAAGTGCTGGAATTACAAGCTTGCATTACGACAGCTAGCACAAAAGTTGCTAATATTCTTACTTTAAAGATGTTTTAAAATAAAGCATGCTAGAAGAGCATGGTGGCACACACCTGTAATCCCAGTGCTTGGGAGGCTGAGGCAGGAAGATTGGTGCAAGTTCAAGATCAATCCTGAGCTACAAAAGTGAGCTCAAGGTCAGCCTGAACTGCATAGAGAGATCCTGTCTCAAAAAGAAAATAAATAAATTAATAAATAAATAACATGCCATGTACAACCTTAGTAGTACAGGTAAAAATAAAATCCTATAGACTGCTTATTACATTTGATCTATATACATTGATCTAATAGTCACAACAGAAATCATCATATTCAGACTGTGGGGACAATATAAAATGAATTATTGTACTTAACCATGAAGCTAGCAGAGAAATACTTTATTTAAAATAAAATATGTTTAGGGCATTACTGTTATACAGATAAATTCTAACTAGCTTAAATAAAACCCAGTCTTTCATGTTACAGGACAGGCTAGAGAAAAGGTCCATCAAATATGAGGAAAAAATAAACAAAAGTAAAGACCAGCAACTCATTTTGATACAAAAAAGGACTAATTCACTGAGCAAGCTATAGCTACAAATAAGAACAAGAAAACATAAGAACAATCTATATTGATTTTTCAAAATAATCTATTTCAATAATTACCTATTGATAATGAGTATCAAAAAATGACAAGAAATGTATTAAAAACCAACTTAACAAAAGACCAGTTTATACATCCCTTTGTATTGTATCCATAAAAAGTGTAAATATACAAATCTCATTCTCAACCCCAAAAGAATCTTTTTACACAAATAAAATACAGACACAGACAAATTTAGGACCCAAATTAGTCAAAAATATGTTCTAAATTACAGTAATTAGAGTATAAGAAATGAAACTTATATACAACTATTAAAAAGTTTTAAAAAGTTGAATAATGTTGCAAAGGTGCCACAGTTGATTTAATGAGTATCACTCACTAATGCTTTTATTTTTTTATTTTTTATTTTTTTTTAAATTTATTTATTTACTGTTTATTCACTCATTTTTATGGCCGGCTCAGCCTGTCCCGAGGGCAGGGCTGGCGCAGCATGCGGTGCCCGGGATCGAACCACCATCCCTGAAGCTGCCCAAGCTTTCCAAAGCAGGCGCCTTAGGCCACTGAGCCATCCCACTGGGCCCCGACTAATGCTTTTATAGTATACCTATTCTAATTTTTTAGGTAATAGATTCAAAGAGCAAATCTAAACCCACCCCCAAAAGAAAAAGCATTATAGTTAATCTTGAAACTAATTTTGCTCAAATGTTCTAACACTGTGAATTACAGAAAGGTCCTCCAGAGCTGGGCATGGTTGCCCAGAGCTGTAATTCCAGCACTGGGAAGTGTAAGGCAGGAGGATCCTGCAAGTTCAAGACCAGCTTGAGCTATGCAGTTACTTCAGTGGCAGTCTCAAAAAAAACTACAAAAAAAAAAAAAAAAGAGAGAGAAAGAAGAAAGCAATATCCTCCAGAAAAGTCAGTATTTGATAAAGTAAGGCACACAGGACCAGATTTTGATAAAGATGCTTTTTCTTTGGCCCTGTAACTTTAAATATCCTGGAGGTTCTTAAGATGATTTTCAATATAGCATAAATAACTTTTATAAAACTTTTCTTATGTCAGG
The DNA here is from genome assembly GCA_004027025.1 of Myocastor coypus. Taxonomy (NCBI): domain Eukaryota; kingdom Metazoa; phylum Chordata; class Mammalia; order Rodentia; family Myocastoridae; genus Myocastor; species Myocastor coypus. The sequence continues at coordinate 3,189 of PVJA010054839.1, forward strand.
CATACACAGTACAGTAATTAAATTCTTAAAGTAGACATTTAAACTGTATGATGACATTTTAAAAGTCTAATAATTCAATATTTAAGAATATTCATGATTTCTAGGTGTGGTGGAGCATACATGTAATCCCAGCACTTGGTAGGCTGAGACAGGAGGATCGGTGCAAATTTGAGACCAGTCTGGGCTACAAAAATGAGCTCAAGGCCAGACTGAACTACATAATGAGACCCTGTCTCAAAAAGATTAAAAAAAAAAAAAAAAAAAGAATATTCGTGATAATACTAACTGTACAGACCAAAATATCAGTTAGTTTACTTTCAAATTGTTACCAGAATCTAGTTTAAATATCAAACTGACTTTCTTTACCATGAAATTTTGTGACATTCAAAATAAATTGATGTGGGTCAGCCAAATAGCTCAGCAGGTTAAAGCACCTGCAAGCAGGCTCCAGGGCTGAAGGTTCAATCCCCAGGCCTACTGTCCTGGCCACGGGGCACGCTGTGACTTTGGCACTTGAGACTGGGCGTGGAGGCAAGCGCCTGTAATCCCAGCTCTTGGGAGGCTGTAAACAGGTGGATCACTAGGAGTCCGATCTAGTAGTGAGACCCTGAATACCCTATAGATCCTTCCCTAAAATACAAACAAACAAATAAATAAATTAAACAAATTGATGTTGACATTTAAGTTTTGCATCTCTAAACTATACAATCCACATAACAGTAGCTTACAATTTCTCTAAAATTACTTTTCAAAACAAGTTACTTAACACATTTGCTATATTTCAAACTTTCTTCACAGTAAAATATTCTCAATTTTTAATAGAAATTATCAGTTGGTACTCTTACCAATGAATACATTTTTACACTGAACAGAGAGATAACAAATTCACTCTGAAAAAATATAAAGAATCAATGTCATTATTATAAAAGCTTGATATAATAAGACCTTTGAAGGTCATCAAAACACAAAGCACTTACACAATATGGTGTTATCTGTATACATGATATGATCCAAAGACACAAGTCTATCTCCTTATGAATTAAAAGTTAGAATCTATGTAACTCAGTAACAGTTCAAACCTACTAGAAAAGCAAAATGTAAATTATGCCTAATGAAAATTTGCTTTGAAAATACACTTTAGATAGTCTTGTCCATATTTGCAGCTCTTAACTGTATTTTTTATAATCCTTATCTGGAATCTTGAAAATTATACACTGGAAAATGTGTTATTACTTTAACATATTTAGTGTCCAATAATTGCTGGTATAAATTGTAAGTGTTAAAATAGGGCAAACTAAGCCTAAATTAACAAATGTGAATATATACTGTATTAACACATAATTCCCCAAGCAATACTTCAATGTGAGCTGAATATATTTACTTTTAGTCTTCAATTCTGTGTACTTTCAGAAAATTTGCTTGGTGCAATTTTGTCATCATCAGCAAATTAATTTTAAGTATCTTGCAATCTTATAGCAATTTTAAATGCTGGATGAAGCTGGTTATCTACAATGTGCAGGTTATGTTTGCATTATCAGGGTAACACAGACAGTCCACATTAGCCAAGAGTGCCCAATAGTTTATAACAACAGTATTTTTGAGTCAAATGCTGCTTAACAAAATCCATCAGAACTATATAAAAATATGTATTTTTATATTCTTTCATTAGAAGTCTTTATAAATATACAGTATAAATGAAAAAATAAAATACTTTTATAGGTAATTCTGTATATAGTTCATAAATTAAACCTATATCCCAAGTATAGAAAGCATATCTGCCCAATAACTCATCTTACTATTTATAATATATTCTCTCTCCTCTGAACCAATTTATTAAATAATTCATGTAGTTTTCATCCTTAATTCCAGTGTCAAAAAGTAAAAAAAACCCACTATTTTAAAGCAAATGGTAGTTCCTTTGTAGCAGCTCCATGGGGATGTAGGGAATTAAGAATTCAGCTACCTTCCCAATCACAGTGCCCCAGTATCCCTTGGGATAGCAGGCTAATAAGAAGTCTGACAAGATCTTTTGACCAGCTGTTAATTTTTTTTTTTAATTTTATTTATTTTTTTTCTTCTTTCAGAACTTTTATTTGTTTGTTTATTTATTTATTTATTTTTATGGCTGGCTCAGCCGGCCCTGAGGGCAGGGCTGGCCCAGCATGTGGTGCCAGGGATTGAACCATGGTCCCTGCAGCTACCTAAGCTTTCCTAAGCAGGTGCTTTAGACCACTGAGCCATCCTGCCTGGCCCCACCAGCTGTTAATTTTTTAAAATCACGTTGCTACTTAAGTAATGTAATATGTCAAGAAATGTCTACATTTTCTTTTATTATTATTATTTATTTATTTTCTTGTTTCAGAACTTTTGTTTGTTCATTTATTTATCTTTTTATGGCCAGCTCAGCCTGCCCTGAGGGCAGGGCTGGCACAGCATGTGGTGCCGGGGATTGAACCGCGGTCCCTGCAGCTGCCCAAGCTTTCCTAAGCAGGCGCTTTAGACCACTGAGCCATCCTGCCAGGTCTCGAAAATTCATTTTGGTCTTGGGCAACATTTTTTTTTTCCTAGAGACAAGGTCTTGCCATGTAATCCTTAAACTCACTATTCAGTCCAGGTTGGCTGCAAACTTGTAGTAATCCTCCTGTCTCAACCTCCCAAGTGCTGGAACTAAAGGCATACACTGCCACACCTGGCTATTCTTGGTTTACTCCTATCTGTACTACTATTGTTTTAGTTATTACTGCTTTCAATAGCTTTAGAGTAAAGGAAACTTCTACAGATCAATGAGCAAAATATTCATTTAAAAACTTTCTAGTTGCATACAATGTGCTCAATATTTCAAAATTTCCCAGAGATATTAGATAATTATTTTAAATTAATGAGTACTTAATCCAATTAGATTGTACTTTAAAGCTTTAATGACAGTTAACACATAGAAACTTAGAGTGATATTAAACCTGATTTATAGAAAAGAAATGCAGGTAAAAGATAAGTAAAATTCCGTTACTGTAAAAGTCTTTAGCCACTATCACGCACAGGAACAAGTGGGATGTTTTTAGCTATTACAAGGTATTAAAAGGCCTTAGAATATATGTGGAGAAACAGATGTCTCTCAACACTAAATTTAAATATGAATTTTATTATCTGTTAAACCAGACCCTGAATATTTATCAAATTTTACATAATTGAACAAATAATACTTAGCAATCCTACATTGAATAGTCTTTTGTATAAATATAAAAATCTCCGAGATGTGAAAATGTTTTGCAAATCATAGTTTTCTTTTCACAGCTTTATAGATAATTATAATTTTCACATTTTGAATATCCCATGTGATTTGATATATTTTTACAGAAAGAGTAAGATAAAAACATTTAATAAGAGTAAATACATCTAATTTGCAAAAACTCGTATCTGACATTTGTGTGCTCTTACGTAGAGTGCATAGGACACTTCTGCAGCAATTAAAAGGTAGATTCTTTTTAAAATGTAGATTTCAAGTTTCCTCCACTATTTCTTTTAATTCTAACTCCTGGAAATACTTTCAAGTTTTAAATGCTAGATGTAATGTAATTTGTTACATATATAGTACATGCTTTATCCTTAAGCATGTGTATTTTTCAAACCTTTGAACAATATGATCAGATTCAGGATGATGGTATCTTCATAAAATCTGTAGACATCCTCTGCCGAAGATTCATGTTGAAATTTCTAGGTACCATCATGAAAGCCAATAAAAGACAGTACATGACTATGCCTTAGTGGGATTTCCTGCAGGCTTCGGATCATAACCGTATAAGAAAGTAGCTGTTATTACAAGGATGGCTCCAAGGAAAAAGACACTAAATAAAATGAAAGAAAAATAAAAAAGATGAAAATTAGAATAAAGGCAAAACAAGATCTTTTTATATCTTTATTAAAAGTTATACTAGGGTAGCCAGAATGTTTCCTACATATTAGGTTTTTTGTTTTTGAGACAAGGTTTCCTTATGCAGTTCAGACCTTAAACTCATTACTTAGTGATCCTCCTGCCTCAGCCTCCCAAGTGTTAGGACTACAGGCACATGCCATCCATGCCCAGCTACATTGTAGGTATTTAAGTGCTTTATATGCATTAGCTCAGTTCTCACAATGGGTGTTGTTAAGAAGTACTAGTATTAGCTTCATTTTTTGCCTATAAGGAAACAACCTTAAGTTTAAGTAAATGCCTTAAGTCCCACAAAGTTAAATGGGAAATAGGATTCCAATTTAAGTATGTCTAACTACTGTACAGCCTGTTCTATAAGGTTTCCCAAATACTTAATGTACTTTATTTCACCTTAATATGGACATTGTATGTAATCCATTCAATGATAAACGGTCTCAATTCTTTCTTTGGAAGGAAAATTTCCTTCTTTTATGGCAAATCCCAACAAGGTCAATTTAAAATCCAAGGTTAAAAAAAAAAAAAAAAAAAAAAAAAAAAAAAATATATATATATATATATATATATATATATATATACACAATAAGAAATAAATAAAATTCAAGGTTATATCCAAAGCTCAGAATTGATTTTCATAAGATGCTTAACAAAAAGAAATTAGATTAATGGCAGGGAGCTCATGGTTCTTTTTTGATCTATCTATAGATATACTCTGTCCCATACAAATTGGAAACAAACTTAATTTAGAAGTAAACTAGAATACATTTTTTTTTGAGACTATGTAGCCCAGTATGGCCTCAAACTCACAGTACTATTCCTGCCTCAGATCTTCATTTAGGTCTGTTTCAAATGTATTAGAATATTTCTTTTATTATCTCCATTTTATCTCCTGAAACTTAGCTGGTTTCTCTGAAATGTTATGCCTTTACTAATCTTTCTGACTGTCCTTTTGGCAGCTTGTCTATCCTTCCTTACTCTATTGGCCATCTCTTCTACTACAGTTTTGTATCTGTTTATATGAACTAAGGCTCCATATCTCTTAAACTCTAGATCAATTCTGAGTATTAAACTCATGGCCTCATACCACTTAGTTACAACTATAGCCTTTGACAACAGATTTCTGTTTTCTGTTTGTTGTTGGTCATCTTTGCTGGTATCGTATCTCTAATTTACTACTGCAAATATCCTGTCTCTGATATACTCACTTTCCTAATATATTTTTCTTGTACTCCTTATTTTGCTTACTGATTTTATGATTCTACCTAGTCTCCTTGTTAGCAAAATATTATTAAGTAGGCACAAGTCAAGTCCTTGTGCTAGATTTTGAGACAAAGAATTGAATGAATGAGCCACAGTTTCTTATTTTCAGAGAGCTTACAGACATGTGAATAAGTGGTCAGCACAGCAGTGGAAGGAAAAAAAATATGCAGATAGATAGATAGATAGATAGATAGATAGATAGATAGATAATAGTTTGTTTAGAGAAAGTCTCACATCCTTGAAATAATTATTAATCTGATAGCATTTTTCTAATAAAAAATTCTGTTCATACTCATCTAAAAATGCAAGGATTTCCTGATATTGTTCAACATTCAAGAAGAGGTATCATACAAAGGCAGAATGTTGGATCAGACAACTAAATTAAGTGCAACTCTTAGTCTGTGCAGTTCCAGAGTTCAAGAAAGCTAAGGAAAATCCATGGTGACTAATGAAGAAAATATTCTGACAGTAGTTTACCCAAAGCCTAAAAAGTTGCCTTATTTTTTTACAGTAGTAATATCAAGATATATTATAGAAAGTTTTATGTTACTTTAATCTTGGATTCATAATTGTGTCAGGCCTCTGAAAAATTACCCATTTATATCATCACTTGTTATTAATAATAGCTGTCATTGAGCTAACCATATGTGCTAGGCACTAGTAGTACAACAATAAGTGAATAGCATATGGTTGAACAGGGACCAGATGAGTGAATAATGCATTATCTAATAGCATTTTGATAAGTGTTGGAATGGTGTAATTCTGCCCAGTGGAATAAACCTTATAGACAGTATACCAGAATTGTTAAGAATAAATATTTTTCTTGAGGAAAGGAAATTATAAACTGAGAGCTTGACTAAAGACATGGTGACAGAACATGATAGAGCAGAATGGCTGACTTACAACTTGGTGAGGAGGAATCTGAGAGAATGAGGTTAAGGGAAGTATATTATGAAGGATCTTTGACATCATAATAAGGATTTTTTTTTTCCTTTGAGACAGGGTCTCACTATGTAGTTCAGGCTAGCTTTGAGTTCACTTTGTGGCCCAGATAGAAAACATAATGTTCAACAAAGTTAAAGAATACCAGGGTAATGGGGCTGGGGAGATAGCTCCGAGGCACAAGTGCCTGCTGGGCAAGTGCAAGGTCGTGAGTTCGAACCCTGGTCCCACAAAAAAAAAAAAAAAAAACCAAAACAAAACAAAAAAAAAAGAATACCAGGGCCAGCCTGATAGCTCAGCGGTTTACAGCACCTACTTAGGCAAATGCAGGGATCAGGCCTGCCATGCCAACCCACCCCCAGGGCTCAATGAACCAGCAATTGAGACTGGGCATGGTGGCATGTGCCTGTAATCCCAGCACTTAGGAGGCTGAAAAACAGGAGAATCACTACGAGTCTGATCTGTGTGGTGAGACCCTATAGACCCTGTCCGAAATACAGAGAAAAAAAGAATACATTCTTTATATTTCTATGTTGAACATTATGTTTTCTATCTGGACCACAAAGTGAGTTCAAAGCCAGTCTGAACTGCACAGCAAGACCCTGTCTCAAAAAGACAAAAAACAAAAAACAACAACAACAAAAAAAAACGGATATAAGGCTCTGGGTCTCTGGCCTTACCTCTCACTACTCTTTTTACAGTTCCTTCCCAAATTGCTCTTCTCCATAATTAATGAATTGAGGCTTCTCTTGAGCCACCATCTCCACATAAATTATCTTCTTCAGGAATGTCATCTACTCTCCTAGATTTACTTATATGAATTATGTATTTAAAATGGCATTTTTTTTCTTTTTTTTTTTTTTTGTCTTTTTGAGACAGGGTCTCGCTATGCAGTTGAGGCTGGTCCTGAGCTCACTTTTGTAGCCCAGGCTGGTCTCGAACTCGCACCAATCCTCCTGCCTCAGCCTCCCGAGTGCTGGGATTACAGGCGTGAGCCACCACGTCCGGCTTTTTTTTTTTCTATTTTTAAAAAAACTTTAATTTATTTACTTATGTTATGGCTGGCTCAGCCTGCCCTGGGGGTGAGACTGGAGCACCATGTGGTGTCAGGGATCAAACCACTTTCCCTACAGTTGCCTAAGACCTCTGAGCTATCTTGCCAGCCCCCAAAACGGCATGATTTATTTCATGACTTTATGTGACATAAAATTTTCATATGACTTTATTTCAGTAGAAAAACATTCAGACCTGTTAGGAAAATTCTGGCCATTCAATTTTTTTGTTTGTTTGTTTTTGAGACAAGGTCTTGTAGCTCAAGCTCACCTCAATCTTGTGGTAATCCTGCTTCCAGCATCTCTAGTTTGGGGATTACAGGAATGTACCAACACACCCAGCTGGCCATCAAAATTTGTATAAAAAGTTTTTGGTAGAAAATTTTCTTTCAAGGGGCTGGGGAGATAGCTCAGTAGAATAAACACTTGCCTGGCAAGCGCAGGGTCCTGAGTTCAACCCCTGGTTCCAAAAAAAAAAGAAAATTTTCTTTTAGCCAAACACAGTGGTGCATACCTGTAATCCCAACACTGAGGAGACTGAGGCAGGAGGATTGCTGCAAATTCAACACCAGTCTGGGCTACAAAGTTCAACTTCAGCCTGACTGCATTGTGGGACCATCTCAAAAAGACACACACACACACACACACACACACACAATTTCAAAGTGCTTAGTTTGAAATATTTATTTTATCTTCTTTTTTTTTTTTTTGTACCAGAAATCAAACTCACAACTTTGAGTGTACCAGGCAGGTGCTTATGCCACTCAGCTATATCCCTCACAAGATATTTATTTTAAAAGATAGTTAAATGAATTTTAAAATTACATTTCAATGGTTTCTCAAATGTTGTAATAGAATCACTCTAAGAGTTCTTACTTTTCTACATAATTATGGAGATTTAGAGAAATAAAAAATATTTTACCTGGTTGGCACAAAATCCTGTAGCCAAAAATAAGATATCAGTGTTGATAATATTATG
>PVJA010054840.1:0-11416 GCA_004027025.1 Myocastor coypus
AAAAAAAAAAAAAAAAAAAAAAAAAAAAAAAAAAAAAAAAAAAAAAAAAAAAAAAAAAAAAAAAAAAAAAAGAACAAAGGTTCTGAAACAAGAAAAAAAATAAATTCTTAAAATAAATAAATAAATAAATAAATAAATAAATAAATTGGTGGTAATTTAACTCAAAAAATCAATATGAAAAATAATTTGCTAGAAACTTACAAAGAAGCAATGTTGTTATGTCAGTTAGTGTCTACACAGAAACAAGCAGCTACTTGATATTTAAAACAGAAAGGAGTTGAGTAGAAAGAAAGAAAAAAGAAAAAGAGACAGAGAGATAGAGAGGAGAAAGAGAGAGAGAGAGAGAGAGAGAGAAAGAGAGAGAGAGAGAGAGAGAGAAGGGTGAGTTAATTCAGTGGATGGAGGTTTATGACCCCCATTGTGACATTCAGTGGATGTCAGAAACTGGAGCAACGCTGGACCTACAGGTTTGGAGCAAGTACCTTGAATCATAGGAAGCTCCTGCCAAGTACACTGCCCTTTCCAGCAATCAAAAAGAGAACAAGAAATGTCATTACCTCTCCCCTGACTCCCTTGTCTTCCACTTACCAGAAGGAATTGCAAAGTAGTTGACATGGAAGCCTGGCACAGCCTAAGAGAGGTAAGTTTCACAAGGCCAACCAGAAGAACAATTTAAAGAAAACAAAGACAAGACAAAGAGTGGCACGTGATAAATCCTATGGTCCAGAAACATCAATAAGAGACCAAAGTGGAGGACGCATAGACATATCAATGATTTATTGCTGTGATGCAAGGTGGCAATGAAGGCAAATGTACTACAGCTAAACTCAGTAACATGGTCGAAATTTTGCAGCATAATGCGGACTGACAAATGTCATAGAAGAATAGATGCAATATGATTTCAATTACATACAGTGCAAAAGCTTGCAGAACCAATATACTTAAGAATACATCCACATGTGCCAGCACTGTGAAGTAAAGGGCAATTCAAGACTCTGGATATCTCTGACGGCAGTGGAGAAATGATGGAACTGAGAAGTGCATAGGGGGCTTTGAATAACTGATCTACTTTAAAGAAGAAATACAGTTGCTCTTTTCTATTATTGAAACCATGTATCTTACATTAATTCACTTCTACGTAGCAAGTATATTTTGAGAGATAAATATATCTTGAAATGATTAGCAAGCTAATATTAGAACGATCGACCAAAGGAAATGTATTTTTTTCTTTCCTCAGAAATATTTCCCCTTTCAGCTTGTGAGATGTTGCACTGAAAGATGAAAATTTAATAATCATCACAGATCAGAGAGTTCCATGGGGAACAGGTAGTGTAGTTTATCATGAAAAATGATTGTTACCCTACTTTAAAAGTGACCTCTCATAACATTTTCCTTGGAGCTTCTAGTTATATATATCCTTGTCATTCACTTTGCAACTTTGAAAAATCAGTTTTCCTGCTGGAGGGCTCTACTGCTGTTACTCCATGCCTACAAAATATGAAAAAGTTTTTTTTTTTTAATCATCCCTTTCAGACATATTTATTGAGTGCTTCCTATATGCACAATATTAGACTGTGAATTTCAAGTAAACTTGTTTGACTAAATGTTATTTATATCAAGGAAAATAATGGTGTTTTGATACTAAAATTCTTGAAAAATAAAATGAAACAGCTATAAGTAAGCCACACGATATGAGGTGCAAAGGATTCAGCAGCAATGAACCAAGGATATATTTTTTTTCTTTTGGTAATATGCTGTTAAAGAAGATTATGCCAATGGTCAATTGTGGAATCCACTTTGTGCTATGTACCAGACATGTCCCATCCTCTTGGCTTGTCTCTGACTGGATCAGCTGGGTGATGGACAGTCTGTGGGCACACTAATGTCTTCCAGGTCAAGCACCCTCTGCCTCTCATTGTTTCTGCCTCAAGATTCTCTCCACAGTCACAGGGATTCATTCTTCTTAGACAAAGCAGGGGTTCTGATGTTTCTAGGCAACTCTCAATGATACATAGGAACTAGGGTCAAATTTTTCATCCTTCCGTCCTTCTGAGAGACTATTGTAAGTACTCCATAGCGCTCCCTTAAATATCTCCACAGCCTTGAGCCCAGTTTTTTCCTCACAGGAGCCAGCTTATTGACAAAAGCTATTTTTCTCTTTTTGTCACTCTCCCCGCTTCCCACTTGTGTTTTCTCTGACTAGCTACTAAATGAGATACTTGCTCTCTTCTTCTTGCCCCTTAGGCTTTGCTTTACCACCACCACCAACAAATAGACAAACAAAAAAATAGCACAAACTACAAACAAAAAGACATTCATTTTGCTAAAAGGTATGAGTAGTCCTCCATCAAGCAACACTATCAAAAAGAGCAAAGACTATAGAGAAAGGGAACATTCCTCATTATTGAGAGAAATTAGACTGGACTCTCAGCGGAGAGACACAGATTGATATACCTAGCCCTGGGATAAATAGGCAAAGATACAGAGTGGAAAGACTTTTAAATAAACAATAAAATTCTAAGAATAAAAACAAGCAGTTGATACTGACTGGACCCTGGTAGCAAACATATCTAGGGACTCACAGTAAATGATTCATGAAGGACAAGCCCAGTGCTTTTGCCCTTGTAGTGTCCACTAACAGCTTGTTCCAGCTAAAGTTTATCATTCTATCAGTGATGACAAATAAGATAGATCTTGTAACCCAGGGACATAGCATTTGGATTTCTATCTAGGGAATTATAAAAACTTGAGATATTCATCTTCAGGATAAAAAAACTGAGATATATTTGTGTCAGATATGCATACAGGAATGTTCATAACAGCACTGTTCCAAATAAGAAGTAAACAAGCTAACCAAACAAATTGTCTACTGCCTAAACTACCTCTGGCAGGAAAATGGCTAGTTAAAATACGTACTAGTATTGAAAACAAATGAACTATTGGTAAATGTAATAATTAAGATGAATTTTAATTTAATTTTATTTTTGGTGGAACCAGGGTTCAAACTCATGACCTTGCACTTGCCTCACAGGCACTTGTTCCACAGAGCTATCTGCCGAGCCCCTCAAGATGAATTTTAAAAGTGTGGCATGTCATGAAAAAAACCTGAATTCTAAATACCTTTTCAATAATATTTAAACATAAAAACAAATCTTTTCATGCCACACAATAAACTAAATATTTTCACATAATTTTTTAACAACAGCTGTATAGCATAAGTCTGATTGCAATCTCACCTTTCACAGATGAGAGAACTCAGATGCAGAGAAGCTAAGAGTCTTACAGTAGTTTGTGCTGATAAAATTCAAATTAAGGCAATAACACTCAAAACTCAAACATCTAACTGTCCCTGTAAGCCTGAACAAACTGTGTTTAAGCATATATGTGATAAAGAACTTTTAGAATCATGGGATGATAAGCTTACCTATGTTTATACTCTCAGTATGAGAGAGACTATAGATGGGATAAGAGGAGAACATATAGGTAAATTAATTTAGCATTGTTGTAGTCCATGGGTTGTTTGAGCCACAAATAGGATACAACCAGAGAACATGGGTGGTAAGTGGTGCAAGGTTATGGTCATGTCACATGATCTTTAAACATATTTTGTTCATATTGGATGCATTGACATTGATTTTGAGATTTTAAAATAATAAACTGAAAGAGTTTTGTAGAGTATAGCAGTCTGGGCTGAAATTTGTTTTCATGGAGGACTTGAAGCACTCTGCTCCATACTTTTGTTGACTTCATAGATTGTGAAGAGAATTTTGCTGTTATTCTGATGAGCTTTCCTTTAGATGTGATCTGTTTCTTTTCTCTAGCAGCTTTTAGTACATTGTTCTTGTGCTGGATTTCTGGGATCTTGACTACTATATGTCTGCTGTGGTTTTAATTGGGGTGTTAGCTGCTGATAACCCACTACTGTTATGGACTATTGGAGTATATTCAGTTATTTTGCTGAATTCATGCATCTATAATATTTCAATGGCAATAGAAAACCTATCTCTGATAAAACAAAGCAAAAAAGGGGATATAAATGAAGCACCATTCTTCAACGGAAATATATATATATATATATATATGTTTATTGATACATATTTATACATATATATATATATATATATTATCTGTATGTACAAAATAGGATAGATATACAAATACTTTCTCTTAATTCAATGAGAATCAAGATTTGTACTAATAGTATTTAGGCAAGATACAATGTCTGCATCTTTTCCTCTGAATGACTACTATAAAGAAAACAATATGCAATGTATGAATTATTGTAACTGCCCTACTAAACTGCTTTGAAATTGTCTCATTGCTATTTCTTTCTCAGTAAAATAAATAAATAAATAAATAAATAAATGTTATTAAACTGAGCCGATCATTATCATACATGCCTATAGTAGCAGTTTCTCATGAGGCTGAGACTGCAGGATTGTAAATTAGAGGCCAGGCTGAGTAATGCAAGTGAGGCTGGCTTAAAATACAATTTAACATCAGGGACTCCAGCTAGACCACCGAGTATTCCTAGGTTCCATTTCCAGCTCAGAGATTAAGAGTAAAGTATGATTCGTTCTTATTACTGAATTTTCAGGTGGCCTCTTATGTTTTGTGATTTACACATGCATATTGTACTGAGAAAGTGGAAGAGAAAACACAGGACTTGTCTAAAATGTGAGTTTCTATGTTTTCTTAAATAGCATATTTGCTTTAGTAAGGAAACTGATCAAGGTCCAATGAGAGCTAAATCATCCCTTCTTTCCGTAGCACCAACACTTAAATTGCAGCTCCATTGTTAATAAGATGAAAACGGAGACTGAAATGATGGACACTGAGCATCTACAGTGAGCCAGAGCTTTAGCAATAGTTTCTCATTTAAACCTTCCAATACCTGCATAAGGTAGGTATTTATATTCCTTTTATTGGACAAGAAAATTGAGGTTTAAAGCCATTAAGTACATACGTCTGAGGGCACTTATTTCAAGTGTCATAATTAATTTATGGTGAATGTGACTATGATTTTCTTAGCCTCTTATGTGGACTATCCTGGAAGATAGTCGTAACTGTTAGGGTCAAATTAATTAAAATATATGAAGTGTCTTCATAACCTTTATAATCATCTTATCTACATAAAAAGTCTTATTTCTAGCATAAATAATAATAAAATCATCCATTTTCTAGTATTTATAATAAAGGTAAAAATATATTACTCCCTTTTGTGAATACCTCATGAAGTATAATGAATAAGTGAAAAGAGGAAAAAATACTCTTACACTGGGAAAATATTCATTACTGTCAATCATCACAATTCTGTCTCTGTAAGTTGTAAAATGCTCAGTTTTATATTATTTTAACTACTTTTATTAACACAAATGAAATGCTGAAATGCATTTGAGCAGATGTTTAGTCTCCAAGGAAATGTAATTGAAAATGTTATCTACTCTAAATTGAGTCAGGTGTGATTTTGTACATAGGGTGATATACAAAAGTAACATGCACATCTTCATGATTTACCACTTGATTTCAAAGTCCACAAGAAGATGAAAATGTAAATCAAATAACACTCTAACCAATTCAAGCAACTGCATATCCCATTACACCACATTAAGTTTACTTTATCTCCAAAGATAGATGATACCACTCATGAATGAAAAATGTTTTAAATGTCAATATTTTGTCTGTTGGGGAAATATATTACATTGTTTTATATTCTTAATTGAAAGCTGTAAATTTTCTTAATGATCTACAATTAGTATCAGCACACTAACTATTAAAGAAACATGTTTAAAGAGGTGGATAGTATTTCTCTTTTTTTCAAGCCAATCCCATTAGTACAATTTAGCAAGCACTACGATGAGAGGTAAGAAGAATTGGTTTCTGTTTGTATGTATACTCTATTTTCGGCGTTTTTCCCACTGCTTTCACTGTGCAGCCCATGGAAATTCACAAACATAAATGTTTTCAAACATTAAAAACTGTCAAGATAGAAGACCTTTGTCTGAACTGACATCAAGTATGAAAAGGTCCTTTAAAGATTAATCCAAATGTGGCTTCTTGAGTGGGTCAAATAGCTCAGTGGATTAAATTACCTGCAAGCAGGAGCAGGGGCCAGGGCTTCAATCCCCAATTCCTGGGCCTGCTTTGCCAGACCCACCCCCAGATTTCACTGACACAGCACTTGAGACTGAGTTTGGTGGTGCATGCCTGTAATCCCAACTCTTGGGAGGCTGTGAACATGTGGATCACTATGAGTCTGATCTAGTACCAAGACTCTGAATACCCTGTAGACCCTTACCTGAAATTAAAAAAAAATACAGGTTATTTAATACAATGGAACACCCATCTCTGACAAAACAAAAGAGAAAAGGAAGATTTAAATGAAGGATCATTTTTGTAGTGGGGAAAAATATTATATATATATATATCATATATGTATATAGTAGGATAGATATATAGCTACTTTCTCTTAGTTCAATGAGATTTGTACTAATACTGTTTAGACAAGGTATCATGTCTACATCTTGTCCTCTGAAAATTACTATAAAGATAATATGCAATGTATTAATTATTGTAACTGTCCTACTAACCTGTTTTAAAACTGTTTCATTGCTATTTTTGTCATTAAAATGAATAAAAGTTGTCGATAGAGAACATTTCCGTAAACTGTCCTTTATAATCATGTAGTATAATAAAAAGCTCTGAACTTGAAATGTTCCTTGATTTAATTTCTCTCTAACCCTGTGTTTTCAGCTTTAGTGAAAAAATGTCGGCAAATTGTATTTTCTACCTATATTCACATTTTATAATATAAAAATTTAGTAACCAAGTCTGTTTTACAATGTTATTTCTTGTATATTCTAGTTTATGTTTAGATTTGCTGAATAATTGCTTCAGACTTTTGGCAAATGCAGCCCAGGTTTGTAAGAGCCCTGGAGGTGCCTCCCTTGGTCATTTCCCACTCTGGGAGCTATTGAGTGCTTCCTGTAACTCCTGCCAAGAGGGAAGAAGCTTATGATGGCTTTCTGAAAGACAATGAAAAATGAAGCTGCTGTGCAGATAGTATCAGCAGCCCCCAAATGATGATTTAATACAGTCCCTGTGACAGGTGTACTTCCTTATCATGCTTCGGGAAGGATCAGGGGCTTTAAGCGGAAGTGCTCAATGCACCTCAGATCCAGATTTTAGGGAATCAACAAGAATATTAAAAGGAAGATTCAGCCCATAGTCTGTTGTTCTGACCTGTAAGAAAATGATGCTTAACTCCTCTCAGAGAGAGAGAGAGAGAGAGAGAGAGACAGAGAGAGAGACAGAGAGGAGAGAGACAGAGAGACAGAGAGACAGACAGAGAGAGACAGAGAGACAGAGACAGACAGAGAAAGATCTTACTATCAAGTTTATATTATTAGCACCAATGTATATGAAATAATTTTGTGGGCCAGTGAGATAGCTCAGTGGCTGAGCATCTGCTTGGCGAGAACAAGTATGTGAGTTTGATTCCTGATACCAAAGAATTCATTGAAAATAAAACTGACTGTTGAAGTATAAGCACTAGTTCATCAAAATTTGCTATAAGTATTCCAAAAGCTTTACCATATATTCTTTTTTTTTTTTTTGTCTTTTTTTTTTTTTTTTGAGACAGGGTCTTGCTATGCAGTTCAGGCTGGTCTTGAGCTCATTTTTGTAGGCTAGGCTGGTCTTGAACTAGCACCGATCCTCCTGTCTCAGCCTCCCAAGTTCTGGGATTACAGGCGTGCGCCACCACACCCGGCTTACCATATATTCTTAAAGATAATATAAAAAGTTTATTTATATCATAAATAATTACAATAATTTATTTGACAACTTTTCTGTAAGCGTAGGATGGATATGATGCAGCTTGGTTAACAATTCATCTGCTAAAAACACAAAAATCACACAATAATACAATATCCTGACCATTAAGATACTCATAATTAGATTGATATACAAGATATTTAGAAAAATAATTAAGAACCAACAATATCATCTGTAGTACAGGCTATTATAAAGTTCTGCAGGACTATCAAAAGAAAAACTCCTCTGCAGAGATTTACTGAAATGTATCACATAGAATATCAGATTTTTGTCTGGGTGCAAAAGAATGACCAGAAACTTGAAAGTTAAGAAATTGGGAAGTAATTGTGAAGATTTGAGGACCATGCATTGTTATATGCCAAGTTAAAGAGTTTATCATAACAAGAGAAAAAAATTTCAGGAGTTATTATAAAAGCAATATTGTCCAGCATTTGGCTTGAAAAAAACAACATTAAGGTGTCAAGACAGAATCTGACTAGGAATTAGAACACATCCTTAACTCTAGCACTGTGAAAGCTAAGGCAGGACGATTGCTGCAAATTTAAGGTCAAGCTGTGGTATATTGTAAGTTAAAGGTCAACCTGAACTACATAGCAAGACCATGTCAGAAACACTAATAGACAAAAGGAGTCAAGATAGGATGAAGAAAGGCATAGTGAATAGTCTTGTTTGAAGAAAAGGTTTGTTGGTACTAATGGAAAAGAGATCTCAGAAACATTGTCTTACATGCAGGACATTTTTTTTTTGTCTTTTTGAGACAGGGTCTCGCTATGCAGCTCAGGCTGGCCTTGAGCTCATTTTTGTAGCCCAGGTTGGTCTTGAACTCACACTGATCCTCCTGCCTCAGCCTCCCAAGTGCTGGAATTACAGGCGTGTTCCACCACACCCGGATCATGCACGACATTTTAAAAAACAAAACATGTTGTGCATTTTAAAAATACACACATTACATTTGAAAAATCAGGTTTGCAAGTCCAAGAATATCCCTAAAGAATAGTCTTTTACATTATATTATTTTCTTTAGCACTTATATCATTCACCTGAACAAAATAGATGTTTATAAATAATTATCCTGTCCTTGAACTCATACCACATATGTAGAAACATAAAGGCACACCTTAAAGTTAGCCTTTGCATATTCATCTTACATTTTCTCAGATTTTAGTTCACTCTATTAAATTATATATGCCAGTATTTGTGTATAGTTTAGTTTTGACAAATATTCATCAAAGAACAACAGCAATAGGAAACCAAAACATTATTTTGTAGGTTATTTATATTCATATCCCTATTTTTATGCCTTCAAATTTCAAGTATGTATCCTTTTATATAGTTTAATAATCAAATACAGGTAGTCACACCATTATTAACAAGTACATAATGATTGAGATGTTACGTGCAGCACACATTTTACTACTCCATGTAGTCAAAGGCCTTTAACCCCATTATATCTGTTTTTCCTTCCAACAATTGTTGGAAACTCAAAACCTAAACAGAAATATCAACTCATGGTTAAAAGGGGAAGTTAATGCTTTCTGTAAAGAAAAGCCTAGCATTTTATCCTTACAAACAGTAGAGATGATGTAATCCCAGCACTTGGGAGGCTGAGGCAGGAGGACTGGTGCAAGTTTCAAACCAGCCTGGGCTACAAAAGTGAGCTTAAGGCAGCCTGAATTGCATAGTGAGACTCTGTCTCCAAAAGACAAAAAAAAAAAAAGTAGAGATGATCTTTGTATACAATTTCCATGTACAACAAAAAAGTTCAAACTTAATAATTCATTATTAAGTCTCAAGCTATCTAATTTGGTACAGCACACTCTATTCTCCAATAAGAACTAGAAGTCCCATTAACATGATAATTATCATGTAATACTAAGTACAGCCAGTTTGCTCCTGGTATACAGTACATAATTTATTGAAATATGTATTCAATTGATATTTAAGTAAGAGATAGCTCATAAGGTCCAGGTACCATTTGTATTATTACTTATTACACTGTTTCTGTCTTTGTTTCTACTACTTGTTTTTATTTTTTGAAATAAAATTTAAAAAATAATGCTCATTGTTGTCTTGTGGCTGTCCTACTAACCTGTTTTGAAACTGTCTTATTGTTATTTCTTTCCCATTAATATTAATAAAATAAAAATAAAAAGAACCAATGCAAATCACCAAAGATAATTAAAAAATTTTAAAAAAGGGGAAAAGGAAATGAAGTCTGAAAATACATTAGAGTACAATAAAAAAAATCTGAGATTTGCACAGACTCAAAGTACTCTGGTTGCATTTGTCTCAAAGCAATGAAACACTTCATAATGAAGTGTCTGCATTTGTGAAAGCGATTTTCAATAAATAGCGAATCAGTGTAGAATTAACATCAATATGCTCTACAAGGATTTATATTCTCATTCTTTATGTTACACTCAGTTTTCCTCTTTTTTCTCTCTTCTCCATCTTATTGCATGCCTTTGCCATATTCTAAGAACTTGAATTAAATTCAGTCTAGTGGAAACATGGTGTGGATCTAAAATAACAACTAAGCTTTTGACAAAGGAAACAGTATTTAGATGGTTTTTATGTGTTCAAATCCACAAATATTGGGTGTTCATTTGTTTTATACTACAGGGTGGATATTAGACAACAAAGTTAAAATAGTAAGCCGTTGAACCCTATTATTGGCAATACCAATTCAATTACAACATAATATAATCACATAATTAGGTAAGTATTACTAAAAAGCTAATGATATTAAGAAGAATTTAGCAAAATATAGACCAGGGAAGGAAGAAAAAACAAGTCTAGATTTTATAATCAGAGAATATATGCTTAAAACCTATAACTAAAGGGTTGACCAGGATTCCATGACATAATATAACAAGTGTTGTATAAGAAGTTAGTGTACTGGATCCTCTCCTCAGATCTGCGTTCCTAGCCTAAACAGTGGTTTGTTCTTCATTATGCTCATGAGTGATGATTCCATCCTCTTTTTTCACTACATACCCTTATGAAAGAGCCATACAAATAGCAATAGTGGAAATTCAAGCAGAGGAAAATATTTTAATATGTTAGATATACTACTTGCGGTAAAAATAGGCTGGTTCTCACCTATTATTGGTTGAAAAGCAATTTTAGATGCAATTTTGTGACTTTCAAAGGAAAGAAACAGAATTCAGATAAAAATGAACAAACATGAAAATGTGTTCAACTTCATTTATGGAAAGAGAAATGAAATCCAATATGAAAACATGATTGTTTATCAAGCAAATAGGCAAATATTTTTTAAAAGTTTGCTAAAATAGCCGGGCGTGGTGGCTCACGCTTGTAATCCCAGCACTCGGGAGGCTGAGGCAGGAGGATCGGTGCAAGTTCGAGACCAGCCTGGGCTACAAAAAGTGAGCTCAAGGCTAGCCTGAACTGCACAGTGAGGACCTGTCTCAAAAAGATAAAAAAAAAAAAAGTTTGCTAAAATACTTTTCAACAAGCCAGGCATGGTGGCGCATGCCTGTAATCCCAGCACTCGGGAGGCTGAGGCGGGAGGATCGGTGAGAGTTCGAGACCAGCCTGGGCTACAAAACTGAGCTCA
>PVJA010054841.1:0-11418 GCA_004027025.1 Myocastor coypus
GAAGGAAGGAAGGAAGGAAGGAAGGAAAGAAAGAAAGAAAGAAAGAAAGAGAACAGAGGGCCGGCATAGGATAGGAGTGACCCAAGTCTTCAATTGGCCATCCTTCCCTAAAGAGTTTGGCCATGAGCAAAACATATTCCTCTAATGGAGCAGATAGACAACCTATGCCTATTTGGAAACCAGAAGGCACACAAAAACTTCTGAACTTGTCCTAAGGCAAGAAACTTTGGAGCCTTGATCAAACAGGTCATTTAGATGCTTAGAGATTGACAGAGATGGAAAAGAATGTTTCTTTTCCATCTCTGTCCTGGAGAATATTGTGCACTATATGTCTTCCTATGGTAGGTTTCTCTGGGTACACAGTGAGGGAAAGCAGTTTTGCAAAGGAAAGTGATATGACTCTCTGGGATTGATAAAAAGTATAGAATTTAAAATTTTGGTGGGAAACAACATAGATGTGGAACCTAGCCTCGGAGTTCTTTGGTCCAAAGCCCAAGACCACAGGTAATGACAGGCACTTCAGTGGCCCGCACACTCAGAAGGGATCAGTGCAAACCCTTCCTCAAGACTGCCATACCATCCCTGGGGACAGGTATTAGGAGCACCCTGTGTGACCAGAATTTTTTACCTGTGGAGGGGACAGGAATGCTACACAACTTGTTCTTGAAAAGATATTAGTTATTTCTAGTCTGTTTAGTAAATATAATATAGTCCATAGTAAGAGAACTACTTAGACAAGTATAACGTAATTGCTAAGTTTCTGAAATTAAATAGAATTTCATCTTGAAGAAAATACATGTTTAGAGTATGACATTTCAAAATATGAAGATAGCTTGAATATATATCATTCATTTCTTCATCTTGAAGGCAAGGAAAGTGAAGGAAAAACAAAGTAAGAAATAGAAGAACACCTATAGTCATGTTTAAAGACTACCAATTTAGTGATGTTTATTCTTGGTTCTTTCTTTTGCTCCTAAGTATAGTACAGAATGCTAAAACCACTGAGAATGTAGTATCTAAGAACAATCTTTCATTTCAAGAATTAAATAGGAAAGTTTTCGTCTATTCTTTTTTTTTCAGAACTAGAGATTGAACTCAGGCCTTTGTGCTTGCCAGGCAAGGGCTTATCTACTGAGCTATGTAAGATACTTAACATCTCCTTCATTAAGAGTATGTAGGGATTTGTAGGGTTTTATATAATTATTTATTTTAATGAGATAAGTTATCACTATATGTTGCAGTCAGGGTTTGCAAGCAGATAGATTTAATGCAGGACACATACATTATAGGATTGCTGTATAATATTCAACCTAGAAGTCTAATACAGAAGAGTGCCAGAGAATGTCCTTGCACTTGAAACCCAAAGAAGCCAGCCGAGGGTCTGGATTCCACAGCAACACCTAGATAGAGGCCTAGAGCCCACGGCAATGTCTCATACTAGTCTATATCAAGGATCTGCACTGGGAAGGCACAAAAGTCAGTGGTGGAAGCGAGAAAGTCTGTGTCAGTGGGATGAAGGATCTGTGCCAGCAGGCTGAGGGGTCTGCACGCGAGCCAGGAAGCAGCAGTGCTCCAGGGAAGGGCCAGAGCTCCCCTGAAAAGAACCCCATCCGTCCTCAGAGACAATGAGGACCTGAGCTCCTCCAGTGATGACAACAGCTGAGTTCATATCAGTAAAGCCAGCAAGGTAAACTTCTCCAGGAGAATCAACAGTGCGTCATCTTCAACTTCCAGTTCACTTTCCATGGTGTCGGCGGCATTCCGCAGGTGCCGCATCCAGAACTACGCTACATCAGTTCAGCTGGGTGGTACAAGCTGACCGCTAGTTTGTCTATCACACTGTGTTGCTCAGACTGGTCTTAAACTCTTGGTTCTCCTGCCTGTCTCCTGAGTAGCTGGAGTTATAGGTAGACACCATGTTATGTTTTATGTCTAGTTATCCTCCCAAAGCCTCATGCAGTCATGGGGCAGGGACTTCTATAGATTGAGACTTAACTCGTGAGTCCCTAGGATTATGTGTTTTAGTACTGATGTAGAGTTTGAGACTTGATCCACAATCCCTGGGATTATGTGTTTTGAGCACTTCTGGGATTATGGGTGTAGCCTAAGGCAGATAGGCTAAGGCAGAGACCCTGATGTAATTTAAAAAGAGAGACAGAGACAGACTCACGCTGTTGCTCTCTGCTCCCCTGGTACTTCCGTTGCCTCTGTCACCATTGTTGCTGTTCCGCCACCATGAACTGCTGCTCTCTGCCACATGCCACTCAGCCTAGGAGCTGGCCGAATATGGACTGAAACTTCCAGTAACTGTGAGCTACATAAACCTTTCCTTTCCTTCATTTTGAGTGTTGGGTATTTGTCCCAGCAACGAGGGAAGAGTAACTACGACGCACCACCTCACACAGCCTTGGATACACCCCTGAAACCCAAAGTACATGGGCCCCTAACTCTGGCTCCTGGCTCTCCTATCACTGGTGTGTGTCTCCTGTTTTCCCTACCATGATACTTGCAAATTGTAGAGGCTTTGATCCAAGTTTCCTTGGATCAAAAGGAAAAGGATGAGGCTCACTTTTCCGCCAACGGCTGGACTCCCCCTAGGACCCTCCCACAGCAGGTAGCAGCTCCCCGTCCTCATTCACCCACCTTGGCAGGATGTGAAGCAAGCCCTTCAGGACAGGAGAACGCACACCCTCTGCCTCTGTGGTGTCAGACACCCTTCTGTCCCACTGCCGGACCTCATGCCCCCCAGTGGAGATGCCTCCCATCATTCTGCACTCCTGGGGAAGCTCAAAGGCTTGGGATGCCATGGTGCTATCTCTGCCTCTCTGTCACTGGGACTTTAGGTGGGACATCAGCGCGAGGAGCCTGCCTGGTCTCAAGGGCATTGAGAATAGGGTCCAGAAAGAGCAGTGGAGGAGGGCAGGTTTGCACATCCCCCCCTTAGAGGAAGACTAGGTTTCCTAAGCAGACCCTTGACAAGCAACTCCTCTATTACTACCTCTTCAATGAATGTGTTCTCAAACTCCAAATCAATAATTGTTTCCCTATAAACATTTCTTAGGCTTAGCCCTCATCACCGTAAAATGCCCTGCTGTCTGAAGAACAAATGCCTTCTATCTGCCTAGCTGTTCTCAAGTGTTTGCTCTGTCTCGGGTATCTGCACCTTTAAACACCTCTTGTCTTTGGGACGTCTGTCCTTTGAAATGTCCCCTTGTCTGCTCATTCCATGCCCAGCCAGCACCTACTCACCTTCTCTGCATTCTCTCTCCCCACCAAGCTTCAGGCTATGGACACACTGAAGCTCTCACCTGCCTACTTTCCCTTCACCAGAGTAGGTTGTGTCCTGCTGTCCTGGACTGCTGAATCTTGCTTGTAGAGTTGCCTGAGGCAGCAGGACCCTGCTAGCTCTGCAAACCTGTTGCATAAATAACCTGCAATCACATGAGATCCTGATACATTTGCAAGCCTATATAAATGAGAAATACAGTGACAGTACTTTCCAGCATGTGATATAAATACAAGTGCCTGGTTTGTGGAAAAATAGTTCGCTTAGTATTTGCATTACAAAACAATACATGTCAAGTAGTTAACCAGTAAACAAGGCTCCCCATGTAAATAATTTCACCCTCATCCAATGTAACTATCACTTGTTATTAAGCATTGCAAAATGTTCAGTTAGTTGGGAGTCTTTACGATCACATTTTTATGTTTTTTTTTTTTTTTTGCATGCCTTATTAGAATTTACTTTCAAATTACAAAAGAAATTAAGAAGTACATAAAATGGTGAAGACAAATGACAAATCTTGCCTCCGCTTAGCCTTTTCCATACTACAAACCTGACATTTGAGTGGGGTATATATGCTTCCTAACTACATTCATATTAATAAAAACAAAAGCAGTGTATCTTTGTAAAACAGTGTGTTGTAGTCACAGTGCTTATTTGTTTCTAGAAGCCTAATCTTTGGTTTTAAATATCAGTCTTTGTTTGGCTTTTATTTTCCTCCTACTAATAGTTCACAAATGCTAATATCATTAATAACTACATGGCATTCTGTAGTTTGAACAGTAACTATACCATAATTTGCTCAATGTTTTTTTATTGTTGAACATCTTAGTTTGTGAGATTTTTCATGGAGCACAGTGTTGAATTACATATCCTTTTATACATACCTTTTCATATTTATTGTTTATGCTAAGATAAACTCCCCAAAATATATTGCTGTCCATTCCTTAAGGGATTTTAGTAGATAAGGTCAGATGGCATCTCAAAACTCATGGCAGCTTGGGCTCCAGGAACAGGGCATGAGAGCATCTACTCCTCTGCCCTCTAAATATCTCCATATTTTCAACCTTCTAGTTTTTAGTACTATTTTATAGGTGGAAACAGAGTGCTACTGATCTTTTATATAAATTTCTTTGAGATTAAACATGTTTTTGTATTCCTTTATTTTTCATTTGCATTTCTATTTCTGGGTCTGGACTGTTTCTCTCTCTTGTTCAGTTTTAAAACAAGAAGGTTTTCTTTGCACTTCTTTTTTAACTTGGAAGAGCTTTTTTGTCTTTAGGAATAATTACATTTATTCTACCATATACTGTACATTGCAAATACTTTGCCACAAATGATCTTTTATAGTTTGATGTTTTGTGATGCCTTTTGCCATATAGAAATTTTTTATTTTTGTGTTTCTAAATTTGTCATCTTCAGTTTCTGAGGTATTATTATAATTTTAGTGAGAGGAAAATGCTGATTAAGTATAGTATTGATCCTGCTAGCTTTCCATTAACTTTTATATTCTATTAAATTCACTATTTACCGGGCGTAGTGGTGCACACCTATAATCCCAGCACTTGGGAGGCTGAGGCAGGAGGATTGGTGTGAGTTCGAGACCAGCCTGGGCTGCAAAAGTGAGCTCAAGGCCAGCCTCAACTGCATAGTGAGACCCTGTCTCAAAAAGACAAAAAAAAAAAAAAAAAAAAAAAATCACTATTTAAAGTATTCAAAAAATTTCCTGTTTGAATATCAAATTTTCTAGCATTATGGTTCAATAAAAATTATTTTCAAAACAGTCATTCTGCTTAAAATATTCCTAAATTATTGTTGAAAATGCATACTTCTGCAGAATTTGGAGAATATGTTTTTTATAATTAGTACTTATTGATCTTATAATGGTCTTATTCACTAAACTCTTTCCAAAATGTTCAAAATACTGTGTTTTTGTCAATATATTATCCCTGATAAACAAAAATAAATGCATATGTGTTATACATTTACCTGTAAATGCAGAGATAGATTACTATGCCAGACAGTAAGTAAATTAGCAGGCAAGGATAATGCCACCCATAAGTTAATGGTTGACAAAAACTGAGTTCAGTATAAAGATTTATGTTTTTATATTATGGTTGGCTCACCCTGCCCTGAGGGTGGAGCTGGCACAGCATGTGTGCAGAGTATTTAACTGCAGTCCTTGCAGTTGCCTAAGCTTGCCTACGCCTGCTCTTTAGACCACTGAGCCATCTCACTGGCCCAAACATTCATTATTTTCAAAGTTATTTGGAAATTTTCTAAATATCTCTTTCTCTTTTGTGATAATATAGAGATAACATTAACTATAGTGAACATTTTTTCCATGAAAATAAGATAAAAATAGAAGATAAATCTTACAGAAAGTCTTAATTATTACCAAAGAGCAAGATTTACAGAAGAGGAAGAGGAAGAAGAGGAAGAAGAAGAAAGAGGAGGAGACAAATAAGGGGAAGAAGAAGGAGGAGAAGAAGGAAGGAGGAGAAGGTATAAGGAGAAAAGAAGAGGAGAAGAAGGAGGAAGAGGAGGAGACGGAGAAGACGAAGAAGACAAAGATGAAGAAGAAGGAGGAGGAGGAGGAGGTAATTGTAAATTAATATTTGTAATTTACAAATGTTAAAGGGGAAAAGTCAGAAAGAGGAAAAGGTAGTAATTCCAAACACCATTACCATTTGATTACATAGTACCACTGAGTGATTATAATTTATCTAGTCAAATCAGCTATTTTTTGTCTAATGAGATGGTAATTTTAGAAAGGAATCAATACGAAAATAGTGTGTTCTAAATTATCTCAAAATTCTCAAGATAGTAGTAATAGTAGCCAACACTTCAATAAGTTACTGTGGAACAGGAATCATTGTAAAAATGTTTGAATAAACTGACTCATACCACAGCAAATCTTGAAGTAAGGCATTGATTATATCTACACATGATGGAGTGAATATGTGATTTCTATAACGCATTAAAAATTAATTGTATCTTAATCCTTAAATTATTTCTAACAATTTTCATAGTTAATATACAATCATATGTATAGATACATCAGTAACAAAATAAAAAAAACTGCAGAGATTGAAGTAAGCAAGACTCAATTGAAAAAAAAATGCTGTCCATGTTCTAGAAAATAAAAGACACAAGTAAGGATGTTAGCAAGAAACTAGAAGCAATAAAAGGAACCATGAGAAACCCTAACCTAAAAAGGCAAAATGAAAGCATAAAAGCCAATGGATAAATTACTTAGAAAATTAGATACCATGAAAGAAAAAGTTAGGGCCGGATGCAGTGGCGCACGCCTGTAGTCCCAGCACTTAGGAGGCTGAGGCAGGAGGATCAGTGCAAGTTCGAGACTAGTCTGGGCTGCAAAAGTGAGCTTACGGCCAGCCTGAACTGCATAACAAGACCCTGTCTCAAAAAGAAAGTTAGTAAAATAAAAGACAAGTAAAGGCAAAATAACCAACATAAAGCACAGAGAAGCAAATAAATGGAATATATGAAAAAGAATATAGAAGGCATAAAAGACATGTAAAAAGGTCAAAAGGTTCACATTGGAAGTGTCACTGAAGAAAAGAGAGCTAAGGGATCAGAAGTCATATTAAAAGAGATCATAGCCAAGAGTTTTACAGTCAGGCATTGGGATATCACAAAACAGTGAAAATTCATGGCCTTCTGATACATGTCAACATCACAGATTAAACTCAAACACATAATATTGAATCAAGGAATCCAAACGTAGGGTGCACACTACATACTTTTATTAACTTAAAGTTGAAGGACATACAAATTATATTCCAATTTGAGAAATCAGAATAGGGAATCCTTTTTCTTTCGATATAGAACATCAAATTCCTCTGAACAGAGAGAAAGGATACTGACTTGGAGGTTCCCAAAGGAAGATTCTGATTGCTAGCAACTTGGTACTTCTTGACCTTGAACTGGCTATCCAAGCATATTTGCTTTGACATAATCCATATATATTTCCTTTATTTTTATTTGTTACATTTTACATAGCCATTTAAAACAAACAAGAATAAAAATTATGATATTTTACAGAAGGTAAAAGATTAATACCAAAAATTATGATTAGAATGTAGTTTTTTAAGAATCATATCTCAAGATTTATATGTAAAACATACAACTGTTGCTATAAGAACATAATCTTTTCCATTTTCTGTCCTCTCTATATTTTCGATAATTTTAAACTACAGTGATTTAAACAATGACCTAATGGATGTACTTCACTTTAGAATAAAGAAAACTTTGTGGCAGCTTTGTGACATGCATTCGTTTTTTTCTCTCATTTTCTATTTTTCTGATCTGCAAAACCAATGTACTATGTGGGTAATGAAAACTTTTTCAAAATCATCACTTACTTGCAAATATCAATAAACACAGGAGGAAACTACTGGTCACTCTATTCACTCTGGTTTGGCTCCAAGGCAGCAAGCAAGAAAATGTGACAAAGTTCAATTATTTCCTTAGGCTAAATACTGATTGCTTATTTGGTGAAGAAGTACTATAGCACCATAACCTTCATGCTGATATCTACGACATTAAATCATTTTAATGAGATGAAGAAAACATATGATCATAAATAGTTGAAACTGTTTAGCAATTTAGAAAAATCAGTATGCCAAGCAAACACGAAGCAAATGTGCGAAATTTTCTTCTCATTAAGTGTGAATACTCAAATTAAATGGTCAAACTCATTAAGAAACTCATGGGCTCAGGAAACCTAACCATTTATAATTAAAGTTTTGAGTAAGTTAGTGCTATAAGGCCTACACTACTCTAAGACTTGCCGTGGAGGTCTGAAAAGGCATTTCTTTAACCAAGTGTAAGAAAAACAACACCTGTCATCTTAAATGAAAAATGAATGTTGAAAATGGCAACAGTAAAGTTAGAATGATCTATATGTTTCTGCATTCTTCTTAAAATTTATCCTGATAAAGTATAAGTTGGAAGAAAATAATTTGTAATACTGTAAGGTTTTTCCTTATAAATAAATTCATGAATAAGAAAATACTTAGATATACATTTATGCTTCCATTATTAGGTTTATTTTAATTATCCTAAAACTGTTTACTATACTTCTTTGTTCTTCCTAGCATTATAAGCACTCAAACTACAGAAACAATGTCTTATTTGTATGCCGATGGCCTTATACATTTTGATATTCAATGACCTTGTTAAACTAAACCAGGTCTTAAAAAGCAATCTTAATGTGATATGCATATGTAACAATTCTCCAAGTTGAATATAAGCACTATACATATTAATAAAAGAGCAATTAAAATATACCCAAAAATCTTATTCTGTGCTGCTCCCTCTAAATTGAAGTATAATAAGACATACTAATGCTAACTCCCTCTTTATGCTTTTTAAAATAGAAAGCAGTGGAATAACCCCTGGGCAGAGAATTCTCATCACCCCCACAAATTCATTTCTCCATCTTCCTCATAAGCAGAACTATGATTTTCAGCCTTGCACTGCCACATTTCCCTCCATCTTGTGTAACCCAGTAAGACCACATGAACAGGGTTACTGTATCGGTGAGTTCCTTAAAAAGAAGGGCAATAGACCAATGTCTGTCTTCCGTGGCTCTTTGCATTAAGCTAGAACATGTGCCACATGGCTGGCGCTCGAGTAGCCGCGTTGGTCATGGTGGAAACCACATGTGGAATTTGTGGAGCAGAAAGCTAGAAGCTCTTCCACCTCATGCCATCACTCAAGCTCTACACACACTGCATTTACATACAGTGCGCATTTCCACTATTAGTTTATAAGAAAGACCTAGATGTCTGTCTTGTATAACGTCTTTGTCCTTCTTCTTCTTCTTCTTCTTCTTCTTCTTCTTCTTCTTCTTCTTCTTCTTCTTCTTCTTCTTCTTCTTCTTCTTCTTCTTCTTCTTCTTCTTCTTCTTCTTCTTTTTTTTTTTACTTCTATGGTACCGGGGATTGAACTCAGGACACTGCACATGCCAGGCAGGTGCTTATTCTACTGAGCTATGTCCCCAGCCCCATTTTATGTAACTTCCACTGCTTTGTTTTATTTTATTTCTGTTGTGTTAGCTGATGTTAATCCCAACTGCATAAGGCACAAAAGAAGGAAAGCAGAGCATTATGTACATTAAAAATAAAATGTATTGCTGTATATGTGCCTTCATGAAGTCATTGCTGCTACACTACCCAGTAAAAGAAAGAACTGTTTGCCTACTTTGTATACACTGAGTTAACAGTAAATCAATTGCATTGCCTCCATCCATCACATGCAATCTATCACCACTACACCTACACACCTGTAAATTTCTCCTCCATGACCAATGTATATGTTCCTGAAATTATATCAGTATTTCTTAACAAAACATCCTATAGCGCGGACCCATGATTTAGAGTCACACTGTGCTTTGCAGAGGGTACCAGCATGTAGCTGATATGGTGCCATTGGGTATAAGTAAATCAACCAGATCTCCCACGCTTTGTTTCTATTCTGTTTTCCCAATAGCAAAGTCTTTTTTTTTTTTTTTTTTCCTTTCCCCACATTTATCTGATAATTAAGTCATTTGCCTTACATCTTATTAAGTCAAGCTGGCAAAAGAAGATCAGGATCTTGATAATATCTTCTGGTGGGTGTCTTTATTTAAAATGCAATTTTAGGCCAGACAGATAGCTCAGCAGATTAAAGTGCCTGTTTAGGCAGATGCAGGAGCCAAGGGGTTCGATTGCTGGCCTGCACTGATGTCCCTGCCCCGGGGCGTGCTGAGACGGTAACTGAGATTGGGCATGGTGGTTGGCACGCCTGTAATTGCAACACTTGTGAGGCTGAAAAATAGGAAGGATCACTACAAATCCAATCTGTGTAGTAAGACCCTACAGATCCTGTACTAAATACATTTTTAAAATGAATAAAGTAAAATAAAATGCAATTTTAAGTACTATGGAATGGCAAAAAATATATGACTGCTAGAACAAATACAGCAAAAATGTTTTGCTAGGTGCATTTATGAACTGGAATTAAACAGATTAAATAATTATGCTGTTTTCAAGAATTTATAAAAGTAGAGTAGAAAAGGAAACTTATGTGGCAGGAAAGAGAACCAGAAATCCAGCAAGGCAGGAGCAGACACTGAAGGTAACAGTGAATGATTTTGTTTACAGAGATGGAAACCAGAGAGGGAAAAACTGTGAAGTATTCATGCAAAAGTACACATCACCAGAACCTAAGAGGAGCAAACCAAAGAAAAACTCCCCTACTCAATCAAGGGGAGGCACGTTTCCTTATTGCCAGTAATTGATGGCAGCTTCCCAAGTGCCCCTAGACCTTCAAGCGTCTCTTTGCCTAGACACTTAACTGGAAACCCAATGGTTTCTCTATTCTCTAACTCTACCCATTTTTCTATCTTCCATGTTTACTCAATCCAGCATTCAAAGACTGTCTCTCTAGTGGTTTATTTTCAAGTATTAGTGTCCTGGGTTTCACTCCTAAAATTAGACTTGCAGAAGATACCTTCATAAGGATGAGCCTCTAGGTACACAGTGACCATCTCTCCAATTTCACATAGCTAAAAAGATGCTAGGGTAGACTGTTCTATTCCTGGTTAAATCTCTAAGTGGCGTATTGGTTCCATAAACTTATACTTAAAAAGCACACTGAGTCTTGAGCCTGCAAGCACCATTTTCAAGTCAGATGGGAACTTCCCATTCGGGACACACCTGACAACTTGTCTTCTGACAATTTCACACTGGTCACATTCTTCATTCCAATACGTCACTCCCAGTCCTACTGCTAACATGCACATACATGATTGCATTTGCTGTATATTATATCTTAATTCGAGAAGATAATGGTAAATACAAAGCGCTAGAACAATAACTTAAAGAAATAACGATAGCAAAGGACGGGAAAAGATGAATCATAATAGCTGCACATAAAACACAATGACTTCTCAGATAAATGCGCATAAACATAAAAATCATGAAATACAGTGAAAACAAAAGAATTTGGTTCATATGAAAGTATTTAACATATTTGCAATCAGTCGAAAGGAAAACATCTTTAAATATACAATTTAATTTTTTGGGATTTTTTACACCCTAAGCTTTTCATTTAAATAGAAAAGT
>PVJA010054842.1:0-11494 GCA_004027025.1 Myocastor coypus
GGAGGACAATATGCAATATGTCAACTTTCAAAGAAAAGAAGGGGGAAAAGAAAAAAAAAAGTAATGTGGATTTAGAAAGGTTAATGTTTAATTGTTTTATCAATCTTATATACCTATATGTATTAATCTAAACTGATCTGATGATGAAAATATGTAATATAACCATTGTTAAATTTAAACAATAAAAAAATGAAAAAAAAAAAAAAAAAAAAAAAAAAATTTTTAAAAAAAAAAAAAAAAAATAAAAAAAATTAAAAAAAAAAAAAAAAAAAAAAGAATCTTTTTATAAAAGCAAATTGGACTTCTGTAAAGTTTAGATAGAAATTAACATCAGTGTATGTGTACACTGCTTTAATAAAAGCAGTAACATTTCTGAAAGTAGACTTGTGGTCATTACTATCTGGCCCGAGCGAATGTTTTCTGGGATAAAGAATTAAAACTTTTGTTTTAAATCCTTTTGAAACAGTGGTTAAATTTATTAAGCAAACCTCAGTGAACTCTGAGAGGCAAAGATGAAGCAATCCTGAGAAACTTGTTGAAAAGCAGTGATATTTTGATGTGTATCTTAACATCAGCTGGGTACTCTGGTTAGAATGGTTCAGTTTGTTAAGAATAGCCCATAATTAATTAAACTAAGCTAATAGTAGTTTTGATGTAAAAACATAGACTGTCGTCTGGGAGCACAATGAAAACATAAGTGAAGATTGTTTAACACATGCCTTGTTTGGTAAGTAAGATTTGAAAGAAGGAAAAACCCATTCTTGCTAGAAGGACTATAACTAATGAGCAAAATCTCAAAGTTCCAATGCAGAATTAATTCTACTGTATAAGGATATGGTGCATATGTATAATCCCAGCACTGGGGAGGCTGAGACAGGAGGATCACTATGAGTTTGAACTGCATGGCGAGATCCTATACCAAATTTAAAAAAGAAAAAAATAGATGGTTTAAAAAATTTTTTTTAAATTATACTCTATGAAACTCCCAATGTAAAGCAATGACTGGACTCACTAACTTCAACAATGTTTTGACGTGACTGTTAGCTCTGCAGAGTGGTCTTTTTATTTCACAGACAGCATGGACTTCAGACATATCCATTATCAGTGCCTTGGAAATGAAATGACTTTAAAAGTTAGCAGCAATTTCTGCAAGTACAAAAATACACATTTATTACATAACAAACATGGTAATAAAATTTGTCCAGATATATTATACAAACTCAAAGCATTTTAGATAAAGCATTGGTCTAATATATTATAGATTGATGGAGTATAATAAAATGACATGTAGTCGGTCTTCAAATAATACAATATAATACTTTACAGCAATATTAAACTATTCACATTATGTATTAAGGAGTATCTAAGGAAACAGGGAGTGGGAATGGTTATTAAAGAACCATAGTACAGGAAC
The DNA here is from genome assembly GCA_004027025.1 of Myocastor coypus. Taxonomy (NCBI): domain Eukaryota; kingdom Metazoa; phylum Chordata; class Mammalia; order Rodentia; family Myocastoridae; genus Myocastor; species Myocastor coypus. The sequence continues at coordinate 1,415 of PVJA010054842.1, forward strand.
TATTTTCTTCTATGCTTCAAATTGGGTTGGGTGACTTTCTAATTGCTATTATGAAAGGAAAAAAGAGGCTAAACTATTATTTTTGCAAGTAGTTAAGTAATGTTTTTCCAGAAATACCCTCCAAGCCACAAGAGCTTCATTCACATCTTGCAGTTCTGACAGTAGTGTGCCCTAAGGGATGGGGGTGTCTCTGGTGACTTCATTTATCTTACCATGAAAGATGTGTATAGATACTTAGAAGTCTAAATACAGGGGTAGTTACGAACTGAAATCTATTATACATCGGTGACTGAGATGGCCTGTGTCATGAAGGAGTTCTCTGGACATGGAATTCTAAAAGCTAATATGATTAGGGAACACAGGACCATGCCTCCAAGAGGTAGGTAGCACCTAGAGTGAATACTGAAGTAACTTATTAGAGAAAACATTAATTTTTAATCCCATAACCAAAAATGTAACCTCTAGGACGAGAAGATATCTGATAAGTTTCCTAATGATTGACAAAAATAATTAGATATAAATTAGTTTGTGAAAGATCTGATGGTAGACTAGAGATCACATGACTCTAAACTTCTAACCAGTGAGTAGTTACATGAAGGAAGATAAACTGTTTTTAGTGCTATCCCTCCATACTAGTTCGGAAGGTCTGTGAATTTATTTCTAGGTGAGATGTACTGCTGTAACCTTTAAGATGAGAGAGGAGAGAGACTCTTGTACATAAGATAAAACTAATGGAGTCTAAACTGTCAACTATTGAGTCATCTGGGACACAAATATGGAAACATTTCTGTAAGTAAGAAAATCCAAAGTCATGAGACAACTGAGAAGATCTATCACCCACATTGTTGAATGTTCTATTAATATAACTCCTGTAAGTTGTTTAACATGTTCTCTTAATAGCTAATTTATGATCGAAAGGGCAACTTGTAAGTTTTTGTGATTCTATACGAGGAATGATTAAAATTTATGAATGAAATAAAAGTGAAGGCTTTCAAATTTTACTAGAGTAAAATCATCATTAATTCCCCTCAAAATACCCTCAATTCCCAACATACTTATCCCATTCTGAAGCAGTTCTGGAAGTTCTTTCACATGGTAAAAAAACATAGTGATAGCCAACTAAACAACAGGCTTATTGTAATGACATTACAGCTTCTCCCTATTCACCCTGTTCTTCAGATCTGGTATTGTGCAGCTTCCGGCTCTTTCCCAAAGTCACCATGACCATGAAAAGCACACACTTGGAATTCACTCAGGAGTGCAAGGCAGATACACCAGTGCACCCAAGACACTCACAAAAGAGGATGTATAGAATTGCTTCAGAAAGTGGCACCCACAATGGGATAAGCGTGTTAAAGTGAATGGGACTATTCTGAGGGGGATAAATGAATCTATTACTGCAATAAATTTAAAAATTTTACCACTCACTGTATTTTATAGTTTTTTTTTTTTTTTTTTTTTGTCTTTTGGAGACAGGGTCTCGCTATGCAGTTCAGGCTGGTCTTGAGCTCACTTTTGTAGCCCAGGCTGGTCTCGAACTCGCATCGATCCTCCTGCCTCAGCCTCCCGAGTGCTGGGATTACAGGCGTGCGCCACCACGCCCGGCTTACCACTCACTGTATTTTAATCATACATTGTAATTTGAGGCAGGGCTACAGAGAACTGTTTCAAGCAAAGAGAGGCCATGCTTTGATTGCACGCTGATAACACTATTCATGAAAATGAGAATGGGTAGTTATTGGAATTTTCTCCTCCACTTGATGAGGGCAAATGCTGTTGGAAATGGATCACTTCTGAATAGGAAAAGTTGCATTTCTAAAGGATATTCCTAGCATAGGAAACTGTGAAATGGGAACTAGAGTAAGCATTGCCTTCTTTCTTATGACAGCTATTTCCTGGAGCCTTTGCGAAGTAACAGTAAGGGAAGAAAGCAACACAATCAACAGAACTATGATGCCGTGGTACCCAATGTGAAATCACTGGCTTTGGGTTTTCTTCCAGAAAACGTTTTGTGTCTTTATCCCAAACAACTTAATGGATAGACGGTCTAGAGTCCACTAGTTTATTTTGTATCTGTGGACTTGTCTTCTCTCTCTAAAAGGTACACCAGTGCACTATGGCATTCCTGAATCACTCTCATTATCTCCAGTTCAGCTATATTCATGCACTCTGTTCTTGAATGATTCCAGAAGGACAGGTGATTAGAGGATGCTATGAAAATGACAGTTGACTTGGATTTGGGAAAAGATTTTACATAATTTTTATGATTACTAATATATTTTTCTTAATATTTTGGTTAGTGGCATTTCTCTTACCTGATACTAAAAACATTCCATGAAATAAACACTGGTGGTTTATCTGTAGTGCCTTCCCTCTGTCCCTGATTCAATTATGACAGCATAGCCTTCTCAGACCCTGATGTCACTGATAGCTGACAAAAGCAGGATTCTTCAGTGGAAGATGCTTTCTCTAGTCCTCTGTCTCTAAAACATCAGGGCAGTAACCAATCCCATGCTTTTGTAAATAAAAAATTCCTAAATTTAGGTGATTTCCTTTTAACCTAAAGTCTTTATCAAGTAGTCTTGGTAAAAAAAATGTTTCTGTCCTAAGTATTAGCAAGATTATTCTCAGGCTACCTCTTCTAAGTATCTTATTTTAAAAGGGGGAGTGGCCATAATTATTTTATGTTATCAGCCCAGTTCTCATTGTTGCAGACAGTAGATTCTTACTGTTGTTAACTGTTTTTGGTTAAATGTTCAACCTCACCATCAGACAACACTGTGGGCCCTGCAGCTTGGCTGGCCACGTCATGTACAGTCCCAGAGCTAGAAGATTCTTCCCAAGGTGAAGGACTGGAATAGCACTGCCCTTTGGTCTCTTCTCCCTTGTAGGACTTAGTGTAAAATTTGAGTCTGCTCTCTACCAGGCTGGAGGGAGAGCTACAATGCTTCTCTGAATCCTGACAAGAACCAGAACTACATGGCTGGGCTGTCTGCATGGCTCCAGGTCCTTCAGCTGCCCTCAAGGGTAGGTCTTTCTGAATCTCCTGCTGTGAATCAGCTTCTGGAATATCAGCAGCAGGTGGAGGGGCTTCTGAAAGTTCTTTCAGGGAATTTATTCTCTTTTCCTCTGCTCTGGTTACTTTTGCTTTTTTCTTGAGGGACCAATTTTTCAAACTGGCCACACTGTTTTTCAACCATGTGCTGGGGTGAAGAGTCACAGAATGCACTTGTGAGTGCCATTCTACTGTGTCTTTTTTTGTATATGTCAGATGGCTACTGGCCTGCTGTATGGAGGGACCAGGCATTCTAGAAATGAGGCTGGAAGTACTAACACCAGAAGAAGGGTTTTCCTGCTTTTTCTGAGCTTGAAAAGTGCAATCTATTGGAGAAGAAGTTTCTGTGGGTGTAAACACTGAGTGTTCCGAGATCTGCGAAAAGGCGCTATCCTGTGAGCTCACCGAGGAGCCAGAGGGGGAGGTGCCCGGGGAAGACAGACTGGACGAGCTTGTGCTTGGACACAGGTCCAGTCCTGGGGGTAAAACCTTTTCAGTGCCTTGGCTGGTGGCACTGCTTCTGCCCACCTCAATCCCCATGACCAGACTCTGATTAATAAGTTTTTGCCCCTCAATTTGCAAAGATTTATGCCATTTGAGATAATCTTCCTCTCCCTGAAAGAGACCAGCTTCACAGCTGATTTTATGTTGTTTCTTTGAATAAATCCCCCTGAGATAGGTGAGTTTGTAGTTCTGGTCCTCTATGTTGGGCTCTGAGCAGCGCCGATGTGTCCTTGAGCTCTTGGGTGTATCTGCTGTGAGTGGTGGGGAGTATCCAGTTGTATGTACATCCACGTGTTGGTCCCTGGAATAATCCTGGGGGGCCATATGACTGTATGATGCCACAGAAATGGCCACTGGCTTAGACTTAGTGAAAAGTTTCACATGATTTCCTTCATTACCTGATAAGCTTTTCTTCTTAATGTTTTTATTAGTGGTGTTTTTTTTACTGGGATCAGTATCTCGGACTAAACTCTGTTCTAAACATGCTTTACTTTGTTCTGAGGGGTGCTGATTTTGTTTCAGGTCATCTTCATCTTTCTGAGAGAGGATTGCATCACAGCTGGACTTGCGGAGCTTTTTCTGGTGAAACTCCTTGAGATAGGAAACCTTAGAATCCTGGTGGTCAATACTGGGTTCTGAGCAGCGCCTGTGCCGCCGCAGACTTTTTGTAACATCTGCTGCAGCTGTGGACAGGTATCTGGGTGTACATGTGCTGGACGAGGCCCCAGCATGCTCCATCAGTGAGGCCTTTCTGTTCATCACTAGCACATTTACCTGCTTGGATGCAGGAGGCCGTTTCATTTGAATGTCTTGATCTTTTGAGTGGTCTAAGTCAAAATCACTCAGGGTTAGAAGGCCTTCCACCTCAGGCTGGTCGATGTCATAGTCACTCAGGGTTAGGACAGAGTCCATGCTTCTGCTACCCTGGCCAAGTTTCTTTACCAAGTCACTACAGGGAGCATCGACATCCTCATTTAGCTCATTTTCCAAGCTGTCGTAGGAGGAATCATTCAGTTGGACACAAGAGGTGTCTGTCAAGAAAAATTAAACCTGATTAAATAAAAATATAGCAAATGGTCCCTGTGAAACAAAGTATATTTAGTTTAATCCTTTTATGTAGAGTGTTTGAATACATACTCTCATTAAGGAAAGAATCTTTTGCAGTCTATTTTTTTGAGATGGGGTCTCATTATGCAGCTCTGCCTGGCCTTGAGCCTTATTAGCAGGCTGTATAAGGAAGGAATAACATTTCCTGGCCCCCTGACCCATGTCAGAGGCTTCCTCACCTCAGTTGCTTTGGGCTCTCTGACAACTCCTATTCTGGCATATTCACAGACATACTTCTATTTATTACAAAGAATTTCCTAAACATCTAAAATTAGAAATTCCATTTGACCCAGCTATTCCCCTTCTAGGTATCTTCCCCAAACAGCTAAAGATATCATATTACTATGACACAGGCATGTCGATGTTTGCTGCCACATGACTCATAATAATTAAATCCCAAAAGGAGCTTGTTTGTTCATCAACAGTATATGGGTAATGAAAATGTATCCAGACATCATGGAATACTATGTGGCTGGAAAGAAAGACAAACTCAAGACATTTGTAGGGAAATGGATACACCTGCAAATATAATGTTAAGTGAAATAAGACAGACAAGCTTGTATAGCATATGGTATGGTAACCCTCAGTAAGGCAAAGGACAAAATAAAGTATTAGAAGGAAAAAAGGAGATACATCTGGTGCAGATGGGAAGGGATCTAGCAGACTGAAGTGGAAGAGTGGGAGAGAAAGGAAATAAAAGGATTTAAGATGTATTATGAACATGAACCAAATATCCACAATGAATATAAATGTTGTGTGTCATCAACATGAACTAAAAATAGCAAGAACGTAAATGTGGAAAGAGGTTTTAGAGATGGAGGGAGACAGGTGGGTGGGAAGGAGATTAGAAAAGAGCCAAGCTGTACCATGTATATGCACCTACTCCTTAAGATGAAATGTAAACTTCATGTGCTACAAAGATGTACTAATAAAAGGTCAACTTCTTCACAATACCTGAGGAATTCTCTTTAGTGTTACATCTCACTGAAACCTCTCCGAAGAGGGAAGTGATTTCATGTCCAAATATCCTACAGCAATTTTCAATCAGGAATTGTATAAGCAAGGAAACCTATACAGAGACAAAATTAAAGTGCTACTTTTCATATAACATGTTTATAAATTACATTTCATATATGAATTCTGATTTCTAATGAAAAGCCAAAATCCTTAGGAATATTTTGAAAGTATATAAAAATATACCGTGTTCTTTAAAAGTATACAAAAGGTTCTCCTGCAATACTATGATATTTTACTTATAATGCCCAAGTTACTTTTATTTTTGTTTAGATTGAGGATCTTGCTAAGTAGTTTATGCTGACCCCAAACCAGCAATCCTACCTCAGCTTCGCAAGTACTGGAATGATAAACATGCACTACCATTCCTTGCTCTAAAATACTCTTGGATCAGTGGACTCAAGTTATTTGTGCCTTGGCTTACTGCTAGTACTCTACCAATGGCTCTCCCTTTAAAGTTAGAGTAATTTCAAGGTAATATGTCCATAGGGTGATGGAAAATATTTCTATATAAAGGGCAGGGTGCTATAAATTTGGTAAGAAGGCCATCCACAGACCTATGAAGCAGAGTTACAATGAGAAAGCAAATGTGTGTTTTCCAGACTAGCTTTTATCTCATGTATTGCCTTAACTGGACATACTTGGGGGAAGAGCAACATTTATTAGGGAGCTTTGTGCCTCTACCAAGATAGACTAGAACCTTTCTGTGGTTTCCTTGCTCCTGTAGCTGGGGCCAAGGGGCAGCATAAATGAGGGCACTAAAGGGCAGCATACCTCCAAATGCCATAATAGCTGGACACTGTAGGAGCACAATTGCAAGTAACTACTGTGCGGATCACCACTGCCTTCACTTTTGAAAGAGAACTCAGTAAGTCAGAGTGACTAACTTCACGTAGAATTGTATCCTCCAGCAAGAGGTTGGGCAGAGATGTGAACCTTCACTTTAACTCTAAAGTTTCCTTTTGTTTTTTTGGTGGAACTAGGGATTGAACTCAGGCCGTTGCGCTTGCTATGCAAGCACTTATTCTACTGAGCTATATCCCCAGCCCCTAAGTTTCATTTTTTTAAAAATTTTATTTTATTTTACTTTGACACAGGGTCTTGCTATGCAGTTCAGACTCATAGTGATCCTCCTGTTATGATTTGAGTCAGTCCTACTGTTTAGCTTCCTTACAGGGAAAAGAAAGTTATTACTTTCCAGCTTGTACTTTATTCCTTCCTATAGTCTACAGGATAGAAAAGAACACTCTATAATGAGTAGGCTCAATTTTATAGGAAGGAAGAGTTATCTATGAAACTGTTTTTGAGAATACCATTATTTTCAGCTTCAAAATGGGTTTTAGTCCCCCAGGGCATAAAAATGAAAAGTCATTACCTTCTTTGTAAATTCATGTTCTAGTTCTGGGCTGGAGGGAGAAGGAGGCCAAATGAGGCTTGGAGTGACACATACCGCCAAATTAAACGCATTCATCTGATTGGTCGAGGAATTTTTCTCAATGTTGTATAGTACCCCAAATAGATATCGTAAGAGAAGAAAATTGGCTCTTGGAAGCTGGTCCAATAGTCTAAAGACAGAAAAATGTGCTCTTTAAGTAATATATTCCACTAAAAACAGATACCTCTCAGTTTGCATACAAATCAAAAACACAGTTCAGATATGCAAGAGTTTCAGTTAATATGGCACCATGCAAAGCAAGCAATGCTTATGTAGAAAGAAAACAAGTATTAGGAATTATTACTTTTGCTATGTTGTTTGCGTAACTCACTGTAAAAGAATGAAGAAAAATGTCCCATAAAAATACCACCTGAAATATTTCCTGGAACTAGTACCTCATGTGTTTAGATAAATTCTGTAATATTCAGTGAAAACCCACAAAAGATTTTCTAGTAAGATTAAAAAAAAAAAACCACCCCAAAAGATGAAAATGCTCTTTTATTTCCAGGTAGCAATACATGAGTATTATCTCTTGAGGAGAATCCAAATTCTAGTTGTTAAGACTTCTGGGTCATTCTGAGAGCTTGTGCTCTGTTCTACCACCTTTTAGTATCAATTTTGTTCTAAATACCTATTCATTGGTATCACTTTCATACAGCAGTCGTGTTTATAATAGTTTATTTTCTACTATTACCAACTGTGTAAAGGATTCTCAGATAATCATTCACTGAATATGATTTTTTACTACTGTCTAGAAAACACATATGAAATACAAATACTGATGCTCATGATTTACTTTTTTCTGTGAGAAGTTAGAACCCCAGGGAAATAAGGTAGTCTAACTCATGGTACTAAATAGCAGAGGCCTTTCTTCATAGCACGATGAACTGTAGCTGTAGTTCTGAGTTTATTTCACTACTCTACTGGACTGTGAATTACTTGAGAGCAAGGAGAGGCAGCAGGCCAATTTGTGCACACAGTTTCACTTGCTGAATGAAATTGTATGGTTAAATATTTCCCTAGATGAAGTTCATATGCTATACATTAGGTCTATAGTGTTATCTAGTGGATTAATGGATTTTATTTCCTACATTCAGATATATAGAAGATGTACATGCTCCAGTGTTGAATGTTAATAAGATTAGAGGGAAAAACAGCGAGGACAGAAGCAGCAAAAATCTATCTTAAAGTATGACTTTGCAGTATTTTATTAGGCAAGTTTATAAGACATATTTTTGAGAAATGTGGAAATTAGAAGAATTACCTTTGAATTGTATTTATTTTCTCTTCATCATTTCCTTGATCCATTATACAGACCCAATGATCATAAATATCTGACAAAAAAATACTTCCTGGAATATTTCGTAGAAAGTCCTTACACAAATGAAAAAAATAAACATTTTAAACTATTATTCTCATGTAAAATACATAGCAGAAAAGTTAGTATTTTGTTGAAAGTCTTGCTTCTTTGGAGTACATAGGCTGTGACTATGTACACTGATTTGTTCCATACAGAATCACATTTTAATTTTTTTCTAATCAAAAAATCCAATCAAGGACAGTTTTTTTGGCTGAAAAAATCCTGTTTATATACATTTTAAACTAGAATAACATGTTAAGTATTTTTCCCCTTTTAGTAAAGATGCCTGTGAGGTGCACAATCAGGTAACTATTCATTCAATCATTCCAAGTTTGGTGCACTTCTTTATCTCAAACAAGTCTGGGATATTTGAAAAAAAAAAAAAGCAAAGTCTTGGTTATCTTGGAACATCATATATTCCAGGGGCATTGCTGTATAACTGCATGAAGGTACTTAAAGATTCTTTTTTTCCCTCTGTTCATTATAGAAGTGCTAGCATGTATTTTAGGGAAGAAAACATTCTAAGTGTTGACTAGGATCTTGGACCTCAGAGCAGCGCCTCTACATTTGAAGTGCACTGCACAGCATGTTGAAGTGCATTACCCTTTCCCAGAGAGTCCTCCCTTGAGAATTTTTTGTGGGATATGGTGTGATAAAACTGTAAAATGACATAAACAGCATCTAACCAGGAGTGTCTTTTGTTTGGCCTTTGTTGATATACAGCTTAAAAGTAAATATCTTAAAGCCTTTGATCTTAAAGCCTTTGTTTGAGGCTAGAGTTCTATTGCTTTTGGAATAGCAGTTAGATCCCGACCTCAGCAAGTTTTAGGGAGAGAGAACTCAATTTAATGTCTAAAAATTGAACCCATGGTTGGCTACCTCTATTTACAGGTGAAATCCCAAAATACTCTTGTTACAAAACCAAATTAATGAATGATATATTATCCATTTTAATCATTAAATGTTGCTCAGATTAACAGATATAATTATTGTTTGTAATATATGTATTGTGGTATGTTACCCTGTTTCTCTATTTTTGTTTTTCTTGCCTCTGTTTTTACTCTTCAAAATAAAATTATGATAAAAAAGGAAACCAAATCAATGATTTCATCTATGTGCCTCATGGAAATCTGTTACTTGTATATCATGTTTATACTAAGATAGAAGCTGGAATAACATACTGTTACAGTCAATCAATTATGCTGGCAGTTCCCTCATGGCACACAAATTCTTTCAGGGCAGGGACAGAGCCTCACTACCTTTGTAAATATAAATGTCAAGCATGGCCCCAGCTATATGTTACAGGTCATTGCTGAACTATTACAGTGTCCCACAGGGCCAAAGGAAAGGCCAATGATCTACAGGACAACTGAGACACTAAGATAACTTTCAGAGCTTGTTTGCACTCATAAGACTCTATTATTGTACTTTTTAAGAGCAGTTAATAAATATAAGATGGAAGCCGGGTGTGGTGGCGCACGCCTGTAATCCCAGCACTCGGGAGGCTGAGGCAGGAGGATCAGTGCGAGTTCGAGACCAGCCTGGGCTACAAAACTGAACCCAAGGCCAGCCTCAACTGCATAATGAGACCCTGTCTCAAAAAGA